>PVIW01008314.1:0-62457 GCA_004026585.1 Noctilio leporinus
GCCGGCCTGCGAACCCAAAGGTCGCAGGTTCGATTCCCCAGCCAGGGCACATAACCAGGTTGCAAACCAGGTCTCCAGTCAGGTCTGTGGCTGGAGGCAGGTGAAAAGCAACCATACATTGATGTTTCTTTCCCTCTCTGCCTCTCTCCCTTCCCCTCTTTCTAAAAATAATGAAATAAAATCTTTAAAAAAAAAAAAAGAAAGCAAGCCACGGCCAGCTCTGCCAGAACAGCGAACTGTCCAGTGTTTGAAGCCAGAGGCCAGAAGCTGGTTTGTCTCCACAACCTTACCAGCAAAAATAGCCAAAACTGACTTCTGCCTTCCCTCCACTTTCCAAACCTCATTCAAGTGCATCTAATTGCTGCAGCCCTACCTGAAAGGAAATATTGTAGCTTTCCTGCAAGTATAGCACAGGAAAGCACGTAAACAGAGTGGGGATGGGAGTTGTTTGCCAACTGACCATATCCAGCCCAGCCAGTGTGGCTACAATACAGAGAAGGGGAGAGGCATGATAGTACAAAATAAGGCTGGAAATCAAAGGGGGTCTGGTCAGCCATGTTTAGAATTGCTGCGTGGCCTCCGGGTACAAGTTACAGAAGGGCCCTTGAAGCTTAGGAGAAAGAGGCAAGAAAGCATCTGAGGAAAGGGAGTGGGGAAAGGGGCATGCCTGTGTAGGGCTGGGGAATGAGGGAGAATGCCAAGTTTGGAATGAAGATCTTGAGTTTGATTTTGGATGTGTTAAATTTGAGGTCTCCATAGCGGATGTCTAAGAGAAGGTGTGGAATAGGTGATTAAATATGCACAGTCTCAAATTCTAAGAGGAGTTCTGAGCTTGAGAAATAAACATATGAGTCCTATAGCAATCGCTTTCACACCCTACATAAGATGTACATTTTATATTGCAGCCATCAGACATGTAGGCACAGGTGTATTTTTATATTAAAAAACAGATGAGATATATAGATAATATTAACCCTGTGGGCAGTGCCCTGATATTTTTTTATTCTATTGCTTCATTATTTTTGAAATGCTTATATAACCCATTAAATTGATTTTACAATCTCCTAATGGGTCATAAGAGAAAACCAGAGAGAGAAAGATTACAGGAACTTGAATTGTACCTTAAGCAACTCTGAGAGGTTTCCCTGATGGAAAAGTATATCATGACAAATTAGTAAGGGACAGCCAGAAAGAGAGAAGGAAAACAGGAGTGTAGAGACTTATAAACTGGGGGCAGAGAGTTGCAAGTGTCAGGGATTAACCACTGTATTGAGTGCTGCAAGAGATCAAGTAAGATTGACAGAGAAATGTCAAGTAAGGGATTGAACAGTACTTACTGGATTGAGTATTGTGGGGGTTATTGGTGAGAGCCTTTGAGAGTAGTGTGATGGGGGCAGACTAAGAAAAAATAATATTTTTAAATGCCAATCTAACTTCTTTCCCAGGAGGCTCCTGGCTTCCTTTGGGACTTCATGATCAGCCAGCATGCCCATTACCTCTCTTCATGTCAACTTAGGTATGGTGCCGACCAGAGGAGCTCAGTATGGTGGAGTGCAGAGTGGTCCAAGAGGAAACTAAAGATGAGCAGGGGTCACATCGTACAAAGTTGAAAGTGGAGTTCCCTGAGAGTGTGCCAGACATGTGCAAAGCCAATGGATACATACAGCACTATTTGCTGGCGTGTCAATGTGATTTAAGAATATTTGGAGAGGATAGGTTTCATAAAAATACACACAGGTATATTCTAGAAAAGAATGGAAGCTTTGCAGCATTTTAAAATAAAATGTGGACTAACATCTTTGGAAAGCAGTTTGACACTGTTAATATTTAAAATTCAAGCCCTAGCTGGTGGCTCAGTGGAAAAGCGCTGGCCTGAGAACCCAAAGGGTGCTGGTTCGATTCCCCAGCCAGGGTAAGTAACTAGGTTGCAAGCCAGGTCTCCAGCCAGGTCTGTAGCTGGAGGCAGATGAAAGACAACCATACATTGATGTTTCTTTCCCTCTCTTTCTCCCTCACTTCCCCTCTCTCTAAAATAAATAAAATATTTTTTAAAAATTAAAAAATAAAATCCACATATCCTTTAACACATCAATCCTTTACAGGAAATGAGTCTATAACTAAACTTCAACATGATCACAAATATGAATGTACCAAGATGCTCACTAATGCATTACTTAGGGTACCAAGGACTGAAAACAGTCTGATTGTGTATCAATAGGGAACTAGTTAGATAGTCTATGGCACATCCAAATAGTAGAACACTATGTTGCTGTTAAAAGAAACAATCCTGTGTATATTAATATAGAACAGTCTTTAAAACACATTTTAAGGTGAACAAAGCAAAATATGGTGTGCTATTGTTTACATTTTAACTTTACTGTTTTCAGCTTTATTGAAGTATCATTGACAAAATTATAAGATGTAAAGTGTTTAATGTGATTTATATATGTATTACAATTATTAAATGAAATAAATATACATGCTTATTTATGTACAGAATAACTGGATGTTAACAAAATTGGTAGCTGTTGTAGCTTCTGAGAAGAACTAGGTATTAGAGGTTTGGGATGGAAGGAAAACTTCTTATTCCCTATGTTTTTGTTTTGTTTTTGTTTCAACTATTTCATGTATTATCTCTGGCCAAAAACTAAAAACAAAAATCAAGGCAAAACAGATGACTTCAAAGAAATTCCTGTAGACTCTGCAAAGACAGGAGTCCATTTCCTCTATGTTTAAAAATAAGAAGTTTTAATGGGAAAGTTTAATAATCTACAGCAACCAACTCTGGTCTTCCTGCTTTCAAGCTTGGTCTCCTTCAATCCAAAAAAACAGTCCTTGAAATGAAATTTGATCACCCTGCTCCGCAGCTTAAAGACCTTCAAAGACTTTGTGTTCTCCCTGGGGCCCATAGGCCTCCTCAGGGCCTCACCCCTTAACCCTGCCTGGGCTCCTGCTAGTCATTCCAGGAATTCACCCTCCCGGACAAGGTTAACCCTTACCTTCCCCAGCTCTCAGCTCTGATGCTACCGCCTAATTGCAACCGTCTCTAACCTTCTAGACCAGACCCTTCCCTCTTACATTCTCCTCCCTTTCCAACAGTTACTGTAGGTACAATGACTTGTTTACTTAGGCCACGATTTGATTGCTATCTGCTTCTGTCTCTGTTTTGAGCTCCGAGGGGACAGGGACCATGGCATGAAGGATCTAGAAATTACTTGGCTGAGGTTACAGGTCAGGACTTGTGTCTACTTGTCCTTATTTGATGATACCCTCATACATAGCCATCAAGGGCTCTATACTGAAGGACTTACCCGTTCATCTTTAAGAAGTTAATTCCGTCAGCCTGGGAGTTCAGGCCCATCCTCCCTGATTCTCTGAGGCAATATCACTGAAACTCAGCCGGCATGCTGCCTGGCACTGAGAGGCACAGAGAAGAGCACCAGAATCCTGGGTCCCAATGCCTGGCTTCAACACTACCTTACCCTGAAGAGCAGCCGCCACCCTAACCCCCACTACTTCTCCTCAGGGATCAGGGCAAGGATTCTGTAGGCACAAGAGGAATTGCCCTCCCTTTGAAAAACAAAAAATCCTCACCCAATGCCATATTTTCACTGCTTTTAGAGAGAGAGAGGAATGGAGGGGGAGAGAGAGAGACAGAGAGAGAAACATTAATCGGTTGCCTCCTGTACCCACCCCACACCAGAAACCAAACCTGCAACCTACATGGATGCCCTAACTGGGAATGCAATCTTTTGGTTTATGGGACTGCCCTCCCATTCTAGAACATTCTTGGGGCCCCCAGAATTCCCTTCCAAAATACCCCTAAGCTTGTTTACAGAGTCTTCAGGGCCTCATCCCTGGGTCCATCTCAGCTGAGGTTTGCGATGTGTGCCCTCATCTAATGCCCACTTTATAGACCTGAAGCTTTGGTATCAAAGCTGCTGTTTCCAAGACAGCTTAGATGTGGCATCCCTCACTGACAGGGTGGAAGGTAGCTGTCAATGGCTGGATGCAAGATTCAAGGGGTAAGCTCTCTTTGGGACAACACATTCTGGCCCAGAACTCCAAGGCTCTTGGAATTCTAATTTTAACCTGGCCCTCCAGATTGTTATGAAATTATATTTATCAAGGAGGAGAATAGAATATATTTCATTTAACAAATTACTGTAGATCGGTGTATAATTTCTATTTAGGGACATACAGTATATGGGACTCCAGTTGTGCTCTTGTCCTGGGCTCTACAAATGCTCATTTGCTTGTGTCATTTAGTAGCTATATAACCTTCCCAGGACTGTTTCCTTACCAGAAAAACAGGTTTAATAGCAACTGCTTTTCATCAGGGCTGGTGAAAAAAATGAAAGAATTCATGTAAAAGGGCTGGCAGAGAGCCAGGCCCTCAGTAAACAGTAATTATCATTGCTAGTTTTTTTCTTTTTGCCTTCTGGCGACCATCTTGCTTGCTTTTCTATACGACATCCAAACTGGTCTCTTTTGTAGGATATCCACACTGTTCCTCCCTCCTTACCCACACCAATAATGATAATCTCCCTATTCTCTCCACCTAGTCAAATCCTACCCTACAGTTGGCTGTTTCAGCATTGTATTAAGACTTTGACATGTATTATCTCTGTTGAGTTCTGACACCAACTCAGTGAAGTAAGTACTGTTTATTTCCCCCAAATACAAAGACACTGGGACCTGGAGATCTGAAGCATTGGCAGCTGGTAAGTGGCACAGCCAGTGGTGGTGTGAACCCTCGGTGTCTTCAGGCAGAGCCAGGATGCTGCTTGCCTCTGCCTCCCCCGTCACTGCGCTGGGGACCCCTCCATCCTCAAGCCCCCATAGTCAAGACTCTTTCTCCCTCAGCTATAGGGGTCTACGGGCTTTCAGCCCCAAAGGGCGGGCACTTTGTCTCACTCCACATTACCCACATCCTGGATCCTCCCTCCCTCCCTCTCTCCTTTGCTTCCTTTCTTCCTCTCATTGAGGACTGAGCTCCTACCCTGTGTCAGGCTTTGTGTTCATTCACATGCAAAATATTAACAGTGCAGAAGTCAGTGGAGGATGGAACTATATGCCATTTTCCTCTTTCTTCTTTATCCCTTTTTAGTTGGCTGATTTTTTTTTTTTCCCCAGTGAGCACGCAGGCCAGGTTCCTTGAACCCAGTTCAAATGTCGCTTGGTTAGGCTGGTCGGAAGAAGGCTCTGTCTCCTTAACTCCCAGCCCCCATGCCTCTGCACCGGCCCTCAAATCCAGGCCGCCCTGCCCCCTCCAGAGGGGGAGTTGGGGGCGAACGCTGAAATCTGAGTGGTTCTTTCAAGCCTCCGTTGCCGTAGAAACGGGCTGCACAGGCCTTGGCGGTCCATTACACCATCCTCCAGCGACACAGCCAATGGGCTCGGAGCTCCATCCTGGGCTCGGAGCTCCATCCTGGACTCCCAGCTCCACCCCAGGCACCCCCGCCTCACAGCTGCTGGACAGCCCAGCAATGGATGGGTCCCTCAGCTTAGAGCCCGCCCTCGGCCCAGGGATACTACCGATGAGCTCTGACTCTGCTTTCCCTCTAGCTTCAAAGTAGCAACAGACAAGATTGGAAAAAAAAAAAAAGGAATTCTCCAAATTAGAAGGAATTAACTGTAAGGCCTCTGTCAATTGTACCTTGAGTAATCGTTGTCTGGTATTGAAAGAGAACAAACTTACAGTTACACAATATATGTCATTCTCTACTAAATTTTAGGCAATAGGGTTGATAAATCCTCTTATGTGGATTTCTTCATTACGGATCTTTTCATTTATTTTAAAATGATCAAGGAACTAATCATCTTCCTTTGTTTGTGTTTCAAACATATCACAAAGGAATCAAAGACGCTGAGTTTCTTATACTGAATTCATGAAACATTGACCTAATTGGTAGCTGACTTTTAATAGACAATTTAACTCCTGGATTTAAAGAATATTAAAATTGTAGGATAAATGAATATTTCTCTTAACCCATCAAAGAAGTTCCATTTTTAAGGCAGACTGTATCGTTGATGCTCTGAAGTCTAAATAAATACACTAAATGTCATTTTAAAACCTTGTGCCATTAAAAAGAAACTTTACTTTTTAGAACATTTTTTATTTACAGAAACATTGAAAGTGCAGGGTTTTTCTTTTTTCTCCTATCCTTCCTGTTTCCCCCATTACTAACATCTTAACATTTATATGGCACATTTGTACAACCAGCAAACCAGTACTGATATTGTTATTAACTAAAGTTCATAGTTTATTCAGATTTCCTTAGTTTTTACTTAATGTCCTTTTTCTATCCCAGGATCCTATCTAGATTCCACATTGCATTAACTCATGTCTCCCTAGGTCCCTCCTGGCTGTGGATAAGACATCAAGATGACTTATCCCTAGCCCTGGCTGGTGTGGCTCAGTGGATTGAGCTCAGGCCTGTGAACCCAAGGGTCACTGATTCGATTCCTAGTCATGGCACATACCCAGGTTGCAAGCCAAGTCTCCAGCCAGGTCTGTAGCTGGAGGCAGGTGAAAGGCAACCATACATTGATATTTCTCTCCCTCTCTGCATCTCTCCCTTCTCCTTTCTGTAAAAATAATGAATAAAATATTAAAAAAAAAAAAAGAATGACTTATCCCTGTTGCTGCTGATCTCCATCATTTGGCTGAGATAGTGTTTGTCACATTTCTCCACTGTAAAGTTACTTTTCTTTTACCCCTTCCCATGGCGTCTTCTTTGGAAGGAAGTGACCATGCTTAGCCGACCCTTAAGAAGCAGGGAGTTACACCCCACACCCTGGAGAGTGGAGCTTCTACATAAATTATTTAGAACTTTTTGCATTGAAGATTTATCCCTGCTTGTGTTTTTTTCCTTTTTTTTTTTTTTTAATTCGGTCATTTATTTATATCACTATGGACTCATAGATATTTATTTTCTGCTTTAGGTTATAATCTAATACTACTTAATTTTGTTACTCAAATTGTTCCAGCTTTGGCCTTTGCAACACTTTTACTTGGCTCCTGTGTCCCTCTGACATGGCCCCATCTTTGTACGTCTTCTCTTTTCATTGTTGTTCTTGAGCACGCCCTTACCTCTGGCACTAAATGATGTACCAGGCTCATCTTGTATATTTCCTGTCCCAATCATAGACATAGACATAGAATTTCTCAATGGAATTCAGCCCTGATTCCTCCTATTGGAGAATCACATTAGAAACCACAAGACCTGGGCACTAAGTGTGCTCTTTGCTGGGGTTTTCTTTCTTTGAAGCCTTTTCAACAAACAGAACTAAGAAATATATGTCTTATTTACTTATACTAACCTGTTTATATATATATAAACCTGTACTTATCACATATATATATATATTTCCGTATCTCACCATCTGTATCTATATTAAGCTAAACATGAGTTCATGTTCATATTTCCAACTCTCATCCATTACTGCATGAATCATTCTAGCCTCCTTCTCCTATCTGTAAATTCTTATTCCAACAGTGAGAAACCTGGCTCTCACCACCCACAATCCATAGTTAATCGTTTAGTTCCAGGATACATGTAAAGCAGTGTCAGCATTGCTAACCCATAGACAGAGGAAACTTTATCAGCTAGAGTGTAGTACTTCAGTACACTTTCTTATGCTTTTAGTTTTACAAATTCCACTCATTTCTCAAGTTAACTTAAGTGGGCACACTTTCTTTCCCCCATCCCCTTCAGTAAGGTTGTTTCATACATTTGCAATGCAATTGATTATTTTGTCACATCCTACAGTTTATCTTGGGATTTTCCAGATGTCTTAAATGATTTTAATTTTTTTATTCTAGCCCTGGCTAGTGGCTCAGTGGATAGGCGCCAGCCTGCGAACCCAAAGGTCACTGGTTCGATTCCCAGCCAGGGCACATAACCAGGTTGCAAGCCAGGCCTCCAGCCAGGTCCGTAGCTGAAGGCAGGTGAAAGGCAACCATATATTGATGTTTCTCTCCCTTTCTTCCCCACTCTCTGCCCTTTCTCTAAAAATAATCAATAAAATCTTTTTAAAAAAATGTTTTTCTTCTATATTAGCACTATTTGTTAGAAACATTGGATAATAAATCAAGCTGGAAAAAAAACAATTAAAAAATTTATATATAGATAAGTATATATATATATATTTATACATATATGCAGCCCTAGCTGGTATGGCTCAGTGGGTTGAGTGCCAGCCTGTAAACCAAAAAGACCACCAGTTTTATTCCCAGTGGGGACACATTCCCGGGTTGAGGGGCAGGTCTCCAGTTGGGGGCCAAGAGAGGCAACCACACATTGATGCTTCCTTCCTGTTTTTCTCTCTCTCTTCCCCTCCCTAAAAATAAATAATTTATTAATTAAAAAAGAAATATAAAGCAAGCCATAAGTAAAATTCAGAATTTTCCAAAAGCCACATTTAAAAAGGTAAAATAGAAGAGAAACCAAGTGAAATTAGTTTTAACATACTTTATTTAACGGAGTATGTTCAACTAGTATAATCTCAACATGTAATCAAAAGAAAGACATTCATGTGGTATTTTACATTTTTATGCTGTCTTTGAAAGTGGTGGGAATTTTGTACAATATGAGTGCATTTCAATTTGCATTATCCATATTTGGTGCTCAAGGGCCACATGTACAGTTCTGTACTATTGTTGGGGAAAAAGAAGGAGCCTTGAAGTACACACACACACACACACACATACACACAGCCATAATCTCTGAATTTTGTAAGAAGACATTTAGATGTATCAAAAAATGGCTTACTCTAGCCTTGGTTGGTGGCTTGGCTGACTGGAGCGTTATCACAAGCACCAGAAGGTCATGGGTTGGATTCCAGGTCAGGGCACTTAACTAGGTTGCAGGTTTAATCCCTGGTTGGGACATGGATGGAAGGCGACCAATCCACGATTCTCTCTCCCCCTCTCTAAAATTAATAAATACATATCCTCGGATGAGGACTTGTTTTTAATGACTCACCTTGCTCTTATTGTTCGTGCTGTTCGTTATGAATGTCTTTAAGGACCATGCCAGTTTGTAGACTGTTTGGCCTGAGACAACCATGCCCACCTGAGTGGCTCCTTTTTCCCTTCCTTGAACAGATATTCAGTTTACCTTATGCCAAGCTCTTCCGGCTGTTTGGGATACAAAGGTGAGAGTAGCAATCAGGTGGGTCCTCCGATTTCATGAAGCTTGTGTTCTGCCATGATGTACCAAGTGGGGTTGTGTCAACAGAGAATTTAAAACCATAATAAAACTGACTGAGAGTCAATCTGCGTTTTATTATTACCATGTACCCATAATTCTAAACCATGGCACTGATAAAATTTCTCTCCCTGAAGATCAAGTTGTTAGTCTAACTTGAGTCTAAATAATGTATTTGTAAACTTCAAATCAGCATATTTTAATTACTTATACACTAATAAACATATTCTACAAGGAAGTTAATTTAGAGCACTCCCAGTTATACAGTTAGCCCTTAACACATGCCAAGCTAGGCCCAGCTACACACATTAGTTTTGAGAGTAAGTCCATAACAGTCTGGAGTTGTTCAGGCTTGTTTCCTGAGCCCTTGTGTCTCCAGCCCTGTTGGCACAACATCTGTCTGTGTTTAACCAATAGATTCAAAATAAACATGATAGCACAGTGATTATGAAGCTGAAGAACCAGAACTTGAGTTGCTTCAATTCTCTCATTTCATGTGACCACTTAAAGCTTTTACACTGAAAAATTAACACAGTAAAACACCCTGGCTGGTGGCACAGTGGATAAGGCACTGGCCTGCAAACCCAAAGGTCACTGGTTCAATTCCCCAGCCAGGGCACATAACCAGGTTGCAAGCCAGGTCTCCAGCCAGGTCTGTAGCTGGAGGCAGGTGAAAGACAACCATACATTGATGTCTCTCTCCCTCTCTGCCTCTCTCCCTTCCCCTCTCTCTAAAAATAATAAAATCTTTAAAAAACAAAACAAAAAAGTAAAACAAAGAGCAAACTGTAAAGTGTGGTAACTGCAAAACTTATTTAGTAAAATTGTATTATATTATTAGTAGTCGTAAAATTGTTTTACAGGTTGTTTTTAAAGTGTTTCTTTTTTAAGATTTTATTATTTTTAGGGAGAGGGGAAAGGAGGGAGGAAGAGAGGGAGAGAAACACCAAAGTATGGTTGTCTTTTACCTGCCTCCAGCTGGGGACTTGGCTGGAGACCTGGCTTGCAACCCAAGTATGTGCCCTGGCTGGGAATAGAACCAGTGACCCTTGGGTTTGCAGGCCAGCACTCAATCCACTGGGTCACACCAGCCAGGGCTAACGTGTTTTGTTTTTAAACTGTAAGGTACTTAATGTAACATAATTATTGCAGCAGACATCTATATAGGTATGTTTTTTCAAATAAATATATTAATGTAATTGAAAATTGAATACTTTTTTGTATTATTTTACACGTACAAAAGTTCAAGAGTATTTTCACTGTCTGCATTTCTTTTCTCACCATTATCATTAGTATTATTTATTATATTTCGTGACTGTTGTTGAAAATAATTTTAAAGGAGGTGGGTATTTAAAAATGATCTGTTCCAAGTGACAAATGAGCTACATAGGCCGCTAGTACACTGAAGAAAAGAAACATGGAGTTAGGAGGGCTATAACGGGGTGGACAGGTGAAAGTGCTAGGAAGGGTGGGAGAAAGGATTTTATAGCACCCTGTGTGGGGACTCAGCAGGCCTAATTGACTGGAAGTTGGCTCAAAACAGAGAAAGTAGGAAAGGACGTTGGGTGGGTGAGTTGGGGTCAGACCAAGCTTAGCCTGGTAAGCCAGGTGAGTCTGTTGTTTATCTTGAGAGTAGTGGGGAGACCATTAATGAGTGTTAAGAATGGAAGAGCGCCATCAAATTGGACTGCAAAATCCCATCACTCTGTCTTCAGGGAGAAGAGTGGAACGGAAAGGGACCTGGTAGGTGCAGGGACCAGAAAGGAGGCTAGGCAGGTATCTAGATGAGGGACGATGGTGGCCTGGACTGGTGGGGTAGTAGCGGTCAGATCCTCTCTAAGAACCTCACTGCCCAACTACTTCAGTCTGGATCGAACAGCTCAATAGTAAGCTGAGCCTTGAACTCCTATGGCTGATAAGGCTTAGACTTGGGACTCCCAATTGAAAGGACTTAGGGAAGTCTCTGTGTACTGATAACTAGCAAATCTCAGCAATAAACTGGAGTTCAGGGTTGTTTTCCAAAACTTTACTCCCTTCTCTGGGCTTCCATAGGAATTTGACTGCACTCATCATAGAGCACTGACTTTGACTTATGTACTGAGCACCTACGTGTATGCCAGGCCATCTTCTAGGGATAAAGCAGTAAATAAAGACAGACATCTCTGTCTCTTGGAGCTGACTTTGAAAAACAAGTGAACAAATAAAAAAACTGCAGATGTGGTAGGTGCTATGAACAAGACAGGAAAGGTGATGAAAAAGAATGATGCAACCAAAATAAAGACACCTGATAATACTGAATTTGGGATAGGATGTGAATGAACAGAAATCCTTCTATATTGCTGGTGGAAAAGTAAATTGTTACAACTTGAAACGTTGGCATTACCTTATAAAAGTTAGCAATCACATGTCCTCAGATGCGCAGTCACACTTCCCATGAGATATTAGGGAGACCTTCCTGCCCTTGAGCACGAGGGACACATCTAGGATGGTTAACAGGAACACTCTTCATAAGAGCGAAATGGTGGCAATAATCCAAATGTCCATGGATAGAACAGCCAGGAAGGAAAATTGCTTCTATCCCACAATAGATGCACAGTAGAAAATGAATGGCAGTACCACACACAGGTAGTAATAACTTAAATTTTGTAATTATAATGCGGAGTGAGAAAGTAAATATCAGACTGTCTATCGCATAGAGCACCTTACTTTGATAGAGCTAAAAAGAATATATATATTTTAAAGATCTTATTATTTTCAGAGAGGAAGAGGGCAGGGAGAGAAGAAGAAAGGGAGAGAAGCATCAATGCATGATTGCCTTTCACCTGCCTCCAGCCACAGACCTGGCTGGAGATCTGGCTTCCAACGAGATGTGCCCTGGCTGAGAATCGAACCAGCGACCTTTGGGTTTGCAGGCCAGCGCCTATCCACTGAACCACACTAGCCAGGGCTGAGAGAGTAAATTTTTAAGAAAACATTTTAAAAAGAAAAAGGAGAAATTGGAAAACTCATACACTGCTGGTAGGAAATCGTGCAGCAAATCCATTGAGACACAGATTAATGGTTACCTAGAGCTGAGGGTTAGAACAAAGGGGAGTGGTTTCTTTTGGGAATGATGAAACTATTCTAAACATGATCGCAGCAATGGAGGCACAACTCAGAATGTACCACTGATTTGTATACTTTAATTCGGTGAATAGCATGGTATGTGAATTATATGTCAATAAAGCTGTTATTATTTATGTTAAGGTAAGATTCAGGATAGATATTCCACTGGGTATAGGGGATGGGATAGAAAAGTTCTTAGGGAAGGTAGTTTCTCATCAATTTTCCGGTTCTTGTCTTAGGTTAATTTCACTGGTTTTTCTTATTTATGAACAAGTACATAAATTGTCCGTGACTGTTTGTAAAACATAAAGTGAGCCAGTCATGGACAATGATGAAAGTGTGTCACAAACAAGTAATTCTGTGTACCTGAAACGTATAGCTACAGGCAAGCAACAGCAGAGACGGTCAGAGAAGGCCTCTCTGGACAGTCCCATCTGAGCTAAGGCTAGAATGAGATGGGCCAGCCATTTGGGGATGGGAGTGGGGTTTTCCAGGCAGAGGAGAAGGCATGTAGGAAGGCCACGATGTGGGCCTAAGTCTTCTGTCTTTGAGGAACATCCAGGACGCCAGTATGTGAACAATAGCAGCAGCAGTTACAGGGCCACAGTAAAACATGGCAGCGTCCATATGACTTAAAATAAAACAAGTATTAAATGAAAAAGTGCAAGAGTTAGATAAAACTCATAAGCTTTTATTTTCCCCATGATCACTCTTTGATACCTTTACCAGGTATCAGGGATGTGCTTGCCTCTATTATCCCATTTGACTTATAAAACCACCATGGGAGAGACTAACTGACTTATGCCCATTTTAAGATCAGCAAAGTAGATGCCGGGATATGACTACAGTAATTCTGACTCCATGGAGTACTGAGACAACAAGGCTGCCGTGTGAATGTTTAAAGTCCGGGATAGCTTCTAGTAAATCGGCTGATAATTCGTTAGGGAGCGGTACCTTCTCCTTCAGAGTGCCCTGTGCCTTTAAGAGTCATCCCCTCCCGCTCCGGAGGCTCCAATTTCCCTCTAGAGCACTCCGAGCATCACCCCGCCCCCACCGCCCCCGCTACTGCGGTGCCTCACCTCAACCCTCCCCCTACTCCCCACACCCACCGGCTGGGATCTCAGCCTCCACCCAGAGTGGAGGGTGAGGTCTTCTACAGACAAGTTCCCTCCGCCTCAGACGGTGCCCACCCACTACGCCGCAGCAGAATGCCATTTTGGAGCCCCTACTTCCGACCACTTTCAGCAGCGGACTTCGAGGAGCTAGGCCTCAGCCGCCCTCTCATGGCCCAGGTCCCAGTCGCCGTGAAGGTGACTTCTCCCGGGGTTAGCACACACCCCGCAGTGCCCGTGCGGGCTCACACGTGGAGAGCAGGGCGCGCGCAGCTCCTCCCCGCCACGCGCCTTGAGCGTGCGTCGCCGACACGCCCCTTGATCTGGCTCCGCCCCTGTGCCCGCGCACGCCCATCCGTACCCCTGAAGGGTGTTGCGCGCTAGTCCCGCAGCAGACCCGCTGCAGTGTGGCGTGGGACCTGGTTATGGGGCACCCACACATTCTCGAACCTCGCTTGGGGACTGTGAAAAGCGAAAGGTCCGTCCTGCTCAGGACTTGGTAGGTAGACGAGGTTCCTCTGCCCACTGTGCGCTGAGCAGGGAAGAGAGCTGGGACCCCGCACCTAGGATTCGAGCTTTAGTCCTCGGTGTTTCGTACACTGGGTGTGAGCGCAATACCTCCTTTCTCAGGATTCTACTGGCGTCTCGAACGCGATAAATATGAAAAAGCTCATTGGGTCCAAAAGCACTGTTGATCCCCTAAGAAGTGCCTGGACGCGAGACTGTAGTAGGCAGGAACTACATCAATGACACAATGAGTCTGTCTCCCACATTCTGTTCTGGGACGGTCCAAAAAGAAGCCCTGAAAGAGAAGGGGACAGAGGTCTTACCTGACGGCAGGTGTCACCATATAATCTAAAATTTCAAAGCGCGGGGCGGGGACTAGCTTTCGGAACCAGATGGGAAGCCTGACAAGCTCCCCCCCTACCACCCTCTCCAGTCCTCAAGCTAAGAAAAGAAACAGATCTCATCTGACACCCCCAATCCCGGACGCGAGACTGCGCAGCCCCGCCCCGTCCCAGCAGCCAGCGATTGGGAGATGCAAATACCGGGTTCTCTGCCCAGCAACGGATGACGCGCCTCTCGAGCGCGAGGCGTGGCCCGGCCGCAGCCCAAGCGGGCACCTCGGTGTTTACACGGGGCGGCCCCGCGCGCGCCGCAGCGGCCCGCAGACTGCGAGGGGGAGGGGGAGTGCGCGCGCCGCCGGGGCCGCATGGGGAGAAAGACACTGGAAGGCAACGGGGCGGGGAGCGGAGCGCGCGGGCCGCCGCTGAGCAGGAGGCTGCTAGAAGAGCCCGCGGGTGCCGCGATTTCTCCGCCCCCGCAAAACAATGTGTAGCTTGCGGCGCGCCGCAACTTGCGGGAGGTGGCGGGGACGCGCCGAGCCAGCCTAAGGCCGAGCTGCTGACCTCCCCCCGCCGTCCGTTGGTCCCGAGCGCCCAGCTCCCCAGCTCTCGGGGGCCGGGCCGAGCTGCGGGGCGGGGCCGCCCCTCCGTCGCTACTGCCTCCTCCCCCACCCCCAGCCGCTGAGGATGCGGACGGCCCCCGGCGGCGTCTAGCGGCCCGGGGCCCAGGCACGATGGTGCAGCAGCGGGGCACGCGGGCCAAGCGGGACGGCGGGCCGCCGCCCCCCGGGCCAGGGCCGGCGGAGGAGGGGGCGCGTGAGCCTGGCTGGTGCAAGACCCCGAGCGGCCACATTAAGAGACCGATGAACGCGTTCATGGTGTGGTCACAGCACGAACGGCGGAAGATCATGGACCAGTGGCCAGACATGCACAACGCCGAGATCTCCAAGCGCCTGGGCCGCCGCTGGCAGCTGCTGCAGGACTCGGAGAAGATCCCGTTTGTGCGGGAGGCGGAGCGGCTGCGCCTCAAGCACATGGCGGATTACCCGGACTACAAGTACCGGCCGCGCAAAAAGAGCAAGGGGGCGCCAGCCAAGGCGCGGCCCCGCCCCCCCGGCGGTGGTGGCGGTGGTAGCAGCCGGCTCAAGCCTGGGTCGCAGCTGCCTAGCCGCGGGGGCCGCCGAGCTGCAGGAGGGCCTTTGGGGGGCGGCGCGGCGGCGCCCGAGGACGACGATGAGGACGACGACGAGGAGCTGCTAGAAGTACGCCTGGTCGAGACCCCCGGGCGGGAGCTGTGGAAGATGGTCCCGGCAGGGCGGGCTGCCCGGGGACCAGCGGAGCGCGCCCAGGGGCCGTCGGGCGAGGGAGCGGCTGTCACCTCGGCCTCCCCGACTCCGTCGGAGGACGAGGAGCCCGAGGAAGAGGAGGAGGAGGCGGCGGCGGTGGAGGAAGGCGAAGAGGAGACGGTGGCGTCGGGAGAGGAGCCTCTGGGCTTTCTGTCCAGACTGCCCCCGTGCCCAGCCGGCCTGGACTGCAGCGCCCTGGACCGCGACCCTGACCTGCAGCCTCCCTCGGGCACTTCCCACTTCGAGTTCCCGGACTACTGCACTCCCGAGGTTACCGAGATGATCGCAGGGGACTGGCGCCCGTCTAGCATCGCCGACCTGGTTTTCACCTACTGAGCCCACCGTCAGCGGGGCGCGCAAGCCCCCAAACCAGCTGTTTACATACAGGAATCAGGTATTGGGGCCCCTCGGAGGCCGAGGCTGGCACCCCATCTCCCACACAGCCTCCCCCCTCCTAGACGTGCCCATCCCCCCTCGAATCCAGACATGCCCCTCCCCCGCAGACACACCCCAAGGCAGCCCAACCCCCACCCTTTCCCTGACATCCAAGCTCCTCCCTGTCCTGCCCCCTCCTGCACAGCCACCAGCAGCCAGCCCCGCTCCGGTACACCGCCCGTTCTTTCCTACAGACCTGTGCCCCTCCCCCACCACGCACTTGCCCCTCCTCGAGGCCAGAGGACACGCCCCTGCCCTTGCTCCGGAATCCCTCCGCCTTCGCCTAGCCGCCTCTTGTTTAAGGGGGCGCTGGGCCTAGGGGCCCCGCGCGCTCCTCCCTGGCCCCTCCCATCCCGAACCGGGGGGAGGGGTGCGCTTTTACTCTGGGAGCGCTGGGACCCGCCCCCTTCTGGCGCATGCTTAATGCTCGTTGGGAGGAGGGGGCTGGTCCCTCTGGCCAGGACCGGGGAGAAGCAGGATGGGTGCAGACCTAGCCTGAGATATATTTTGATCTGGAGCTGCAGCTTCCTTTCGAACCGACGGGGCGTCGCTGCCTTAATGGGAGGAGCACTCAGAAGGGGGAGAAAGGGACTAGCTGGTCTGGAAGGGTTGGTTTGGAGCTTGGAAAGGTCCCTTTCGCTTGTGGGGTCGCCCAGACCCACGTGCACCACCACCACCACCACCGCCGCCTACTTGAATGCCTCTACAGCCTATCTTGGTTCCCGGGAAACCTTTCATTTCCCCACCTGGGAATTGAGAGTAGGGTCTTTCTCTAGAAATTTACGAGAAAAAGAGGCCGCCCAAGAAAACTCAGAACCGAGACACCTAACTGTCTGGGGACAGGGTCCCTGCTGCTTACCCTCTCCCCCGGAAGTGCCCTGTCACTGGTGGGCACACTCCCAAGCCTGGGCTCCTCCTGAAGCCCACGCCTCTTCTAACACTCAAGCCCCTCTGTGCCCACAGGGATAGTATTGGGTGGGAGAAACTGAGGCACATTACTACTGGGGGCTTGAGACTGAGGCATGATAGCAGATGGAACGGCGAGAAGAACCTCATTTTTTAAAAAAGCCTTGTTTTTAAGCAGCTGACTTGAGACCATCGACTGGACCAGTGAAACTGAAGGGCGGTCAGAGCAGCGGAGGTGTGCCCTTTGCGCCCGTTTTTCCGTGTGAAAAATAGTGTAGCGATGCTGTAGGAAGAAGCTGGGTCCAATTCAGGGTGCCTTAGGGACCCTTCCCCTGATGTTACCCCAAGAGCCCCGCTCAGGCCCCGCCCCTCCGGCCTCCCCCCACCCCCTTGCCCTCACTACCTGTATCTCACCGGCGTGTGTTCACCCTCCTGGGTGTGCACACACTCTCATTCACACACACAAATCTCAGGAACAAACGGTCCCAGAGTCCTTCGGGACCCCTGCCCAGGGTCTCTGCTGGTCTCTGCCCCACGCGTTCCCGTCGCTGACAAAGCCACCAGCTGCCTCCTTTACGCTTGGTGCTCCGGCTCTGGGCCTTTCTTGCGCTCTCTCTTTCTCTTTCTCTATCTTTCTCTCTCTTTTTTAAAGTAAAACAACAACAAAAAGACAATGAAAACCCCAGAAAACGTCATGTGAGTGAAGAGATGTCATTGTCTGTGGTCTTGGAGAACTAGTCTAGTAGCTGAGGGGAGGGATCCCTCCCATCTGGGGCACTGGCACCCACAGCAGGACTTAACGCCAGTCTGATGCCAGGACTGAATAAAGTGTATTTGCCCCTACCTCGCCCTGTGGTTCTACATGTCTGTGCCTTTCCTCACCCCTTCCCAAACAGCTTGTCAGACGCAAGTCTTTTGATTTAGCACTGTCCAGGAAGAGCTGGGGGCTCCAGGGCAAGGCACCTCGCTCCTCCAGGCCTCTGTCTCCCCCTGTCTCAGGACCCCCCTGGTCTTCATTAAGGGTGGCAAACTCATTCCTGCAGGAGCCAGTCAGGTAATATAAATGGATGAGAGTCTGGGTAGGCAACTAGCTTCATGCCCGGCTTCAAGGTGGAGGCAACTGCTCACCTCATGTCAGTTGTGACCCTGTGAGATTGCAGCACTCAGTGGCCAGGTGGCTAGATTTTTCAAGATAAAGTGGAATTCGGCTATTTCTGAACATCTCAATTTCAGAATGAAAGCTGACTCATTTTAAAGTTTTTGTAGACCAAATAAAATGTATGCAGCATATCTGGTCCTGGGGGGCCAGTTTGACCCTTATCTTAATGAGGATTAAAAGGCAGGGTTGGGCCACGTTGCCTGGCTCAAAGCCTAACTTCACCATTACCTGCATGACCTTGAGCAAGTTCACTTCCCCCTGACTCCACACGTGTAACATGGGATTGGTAGTAGTACCTGCTTCCCAGTGGGAAATGACTTTTGAGGTGAGAAGCATTTAACGTGGTGCTTCATAAATTGTATTATTCCTTTGTCAAGAGGAGGAAACGGGGGTCAGAGTGGTGAACCAACTTGCAAGAAGGCCTGCAAGCAGCCAAGGTCAGAGACACGGATCCAAATCTTGGTGCTGTCTGTATTACTTGAAGGGTGCTTGCTACCTCTTCCTATTTGAAACTGCAGATGGAGTAAGACTTGGCTCAGGGCCTGGAGAGGTGGGGTTGGTCCCAGTGCCTGGCACGTAATTGGCCCGAAGTATAGATTTATTGAATGAGTAAAGAAAAGCAACAAGCCGCAATGATTCCTGTCCTTGAGATTCTCACCAGCATGTTTTGGAGACCGAGATCAAGGTTCTTCAAAATTCTTTTGTCCCCCCGGGGTCCCCTCACCCTAATTTTCCCTCTAGCAGGTCCTTTGGATTCTTAAGGGTGGGTAAAGCCCGCTTCTCCAGTAAGATCCAAGGCTGAGTGTGCACACCTCATTCAGAGAGGGTCTTTGGGGATTGGGATGCCCATAGATGAGTTAAAGGGGGACTATAGCAGATTTGGGGGTGCTGAGTGTGCACAGAAAGGTGGCCTAGGGCAGTATAGAGATTACAGTGCCGGCTTCTCAGTCTCTTGACTGAGCAAGAAGCAAGAAGATGCCCCAGAAAAGTCCTGTAAGAGGTGAGCATGGAGTACATTATGTGTCACCTGAACCCCCTGGAGGAAGGACTTCTGCAGCTGTGGGAAGCATGATGAGTGGAGAGCTGTAGCTGTCAGCTCTCTGAGGGTCCGTCTGGTCCGGCTGCAGTGAGCCAGTCACCCAGGGCAGCCTGGGCCTGGTGTCAGTGAGGTCAGGTGTGGCTGCCAGGCAATGTCACTTGAGTGACACAGACACTGGTAGGCAGCACTTGCCCTCCCCTGTACTCACCCAGGGCCCCTCCTGAGTGGGGGAGGTTTTACCAGGCCTGCATCACAGTTTGACTTCCTGTACCCAATCCTGCTCCCTCCTCCCTTTTCTTTTCACAGGTATTTGTCCCTAATAAATATTTTGCACCCCAATTTGAGTCTCCGTGTTTGCTTTTGGAGAAGGCAGTCTGTAATGGAGGATGCAAGGGTGTGGATAACGGGCATGGCTCACTGGCCCGGCAATCATAGCCCCCTCAGGAGTCGGTTTCGTGGGGGGAGTCTTCACCAACACCAACCGCTTTCCAGTCAGCATCACAGGCATGCCAGCTTCACACCCTCAAGGCAGGCCAGAGCCCTGTGCTGATGTCATCCTCATTAGCAGTCCCTCCCTAGTCCAAGCTTCAGGGCTGTCATCAATCTGTTTGCCCTTCAGAATCCCCAGGGAGGGGGAGGGTGAAATGCCTGGCGTTGACGGGGCCAGAGCGCTGGGCGACCTTGGGCCCGCTCTCTCCCTTTGTCGCCCCTGGTTTCCTTTTACGTAAAGTGGAGGAAGAGAGGAGACACCATTTACTATTTGGTTCCTTCCATTTCAGAAGGAAATGGATTCTGACCTGAGAAAGGTGGGGAGATCTGCTTATGTGGACTCTGGGGACACCTAGTGGCTGAAGGGAGTAGGAAGCAGTTGGGGCTTGGGGTAGGGGTGTGTCCCACAGCATTCGTTCAGCTGGACCGGCAGCTTCCTCCCCTGGGTTATTTGAGACATCTTTGTTCCAAGACCTCAAAGACCCTAACCCACTGAAGTGTTGGTTATCTATTGCTGCGTCACAAATTGCAGGAAACTTAGCCGCCTAAAACAACATGTATGTATGGTTTCACAGGAATCCAGGCATGTCTTAGCTGGGTTCTCTGCTCAGGATCTCACAAGGCTGCAGTCAAGGTGTTGGCTGGGCTGCGTTCCTCTCGAGCTCAGCGTCCTTTTCCCAAATTCACATGGTGGTGGGCAGAACTCAGTTCCTGTGGTTAAGGACAGGATTCCTGTTTTCTTTCTGGACATTATCTGGTGCCTGATTTGATTCGGAAGAGCCAGCCGCTCACCGTTTCTTTCTTCCTACGCCCTCTCACAGCATGGCAGCGTTTTTGTCAAGGCCAGCAGGAGGCTTTCTCAGCTTCTAGTCACTCGACTCCAGGAAAGCTCTCTTGTAAAGGACTTGCTTGATTCAATCAGACACACCCAGGAAAATCTCCTTTCTGATTAACTAAAAATCAACTAATTTGGGACCTGAGTCACATCTGAAAAATCCCTTCACCTTTGTCAAAGAGTGTAACCTAATTACAAGAGTAACACCCATTATATTCACTGGTCTTGCCCACAGCGGGGAAGGGCCTACATCTGGCATGAGCACCGGTGTGTGTCTGGGGGGTGGGGGTGGGGTGGGGTAAGAATCTTGGGAGAGGTCTTAGAATTCTGCTTATCTTAACTGTGGATTCTCAAGTCTATAGCTCCATTCCAACGCTGCCAGACTTATATGTCTAGCTGCCTTCTTATCATCTCCACTGGGATATCTATTTGGCACCCAAAAGTTGGCACATCTAAAAATGAAATCTTATTTCCACAAAGCTCCCGACCCTGCTTCTCAACCCACCTATGTTTTCACATATCAGTAAAAGGCCAAAAAATCCCTCAGTCTTCTTGGCTCCTCACTTCCTTATAGCTTCAGGTTCCTCGGCTCTGCCTTCAAAATGTGTCCTGTGTCCTATCACTTCTCACGTCTTCTGTGGCCACTCTCCTGGTCCTGGCTATCACTCTTGCCTGGATCCTGTACCAACCTCTTCGCTAGACTCCTTGCCTTCTTCTTTGCTCTGTTCACAGTCTTATTGTGCACACACCAGCTACAGGGATCTGTTTAATATGAATGAGACCATGACCCCCCCACCCCCCACCCCCTCTCAAAACTCTCCATCAGTCTCCATCTCATTCAGATCCAAAGTCAAAGGTTTTGTGGCTCACCTGGGTACTCATCTCCAACAGCTTTTTCCTTTATCACCATGCTCTAGCCATGCTGACTTCCTTAAACTGCTAAGTACACACCTACCTCAGGCCCTTTGCACATGCTATTTACTTGAAATGCTCATCTCCCAGATATTTACTCCTTTATGTCTCAGCTGCAATGTCACTACCTCAAAAAAGGTCTTCCCTAACCACTTACAAAAGTATCACCACCACCACCTTCATACTATCTCTTATGCTTTATTTTTCTAATTTTTAAATTTTTAAAAAGGTTTTACTTATTTATTTTTAGAGAGAGGGGAAGGGAAGGAGAAAGAGATGGAGAGAAACGTTCATGTGTGAGAGATACATAAATCAACTGCCTCTCACACGCCCCCAACTGAGGACCTAGCCCACAACCCAGGCATATGCCCTGACTAGAAGCTGAACCAGTGACCCTTGGGTTCACAGGCTAGTGCTCAATCCACTGAGCCATGCCAATCAGGGCTGCTTTATTTTTCTTAATAGCATTTATCACATGTAGTTTTAATTTTTTATCTATATTTCCAACTAATATGTAAGCTTCATGACTTCTGCATTAGATTCCACACCTTTGATCTCATTCACTCACCTATTCAACAGACAATTATTAAGGGTTTGCTTATGCCAGGCTCTGGGCGTATAAAGGTGGAAAAGACAGATGTGGTACGTTCTCACTGAGTCTACAGGTCTGAGGAGAAAGATACATGAACACGGGTAGAAATGCATTGATGGAGATGGACAGTGGGGCTGGGAACGCAAAGGAGGCACTAGTCCAGGCATGGAGCGGGATGTGGTCAGGCGTCCTCCTGGAGGTGATGGTTTTAAACTGTGAGACCTTTGTAGGCTGTGATTTTAGAACATGGCTTCAGGTTCTTTGACATTCCTTCCATAAATATATTTTTCCTTGAATTTGGGCTGGCCTTTGTGATCCACTTGTAGCCAAAAGGATACAGCAGAGTGATGCCGTGCATTTCCAAGGTTAGGTCACACTGACCCACCAAGTAAGAAGTCTAACAATCCTAAGACCATCATGTGGTGAAGAGGTCCAAGACATTGGAGAGACCATGTGTAGGTGTGTGTAGGTGTGTGTAGGCACGTGCTCAGGGGCCAGACATGTAGGCAAAGAAGCCTCCAGGTGATTCCCGCCGCCTGTCATTCAAGTCACTCCCAGCTGTTGCAGTGTCTGCCCAGCTGAGATTCAGCCATCATGGAGCAGAGACAAGCCACCTCCTCTTGCCCTATCCAAACTCCTGTCTCCTGGTGTTCATGAGTGTAATGAAATGATGGTTATTCACACTTCCGAGTGGGGGGCAGCAGTTATAACTAGAACAGTAGGATGAAGCTTTCCAGACACCAGTAAAGGTGAGTGGGAAGATTCAGAGAGGCTGACGTGGAAAGAAATCGGCTGTGGCGGGAGGGGTGGTGGGGAGAGAGAAGAAAGGCTGGCAAGGGCGTGAAGGGCCTTGAACGCATTTGGACTTTCTCCAAAGTCCCCACACTGAAACCCAAGGGGTCTTTTGAAAATACAAATCTGATCGCTATGGAAAACCTTTTGGTGGCTCCACACTACCTTCAGTATGAAGTCTGAAGTTCTTGACCTGGCGTTCAAGGCCTTTTGCAGTTGCCTTCTTTACTCTTCCATAGGCTCTTCAGCTACAGCACTGCCTTAAAACTGCCTCAGTCGTGCCAGGCCACCCTCCACGGCAGCGGCCTCCCTTGCCATTTATCTTTGCTCTTGTTGAGACGTTGGAGCAACTGTGGGCTAATCACATTGCCTTTTGAAGCCTCTGTGCACCCATCTGTACAGTTAGGTGGTTAGACAAGAGGTCTTTAAGAACTACCCTGCCTGGCATTGTAGGAGCCAATGAAAAGGTGGGAGAAAGGTGCTTATCTTCCAGGTTGCTTAGCAATACAGTCCAACCTTCTCCCCAATCCTCAGAGGTCTCTTAGCAACAGAATTTCCTGTTAACTAAATGAATGTCAAATTCTGCTCTGCTTCTCCTTAAAAAAAAAAAAAGTCTTACGCCGAGGATCTCTTTAGAGACCTAGATACCAACCCAGAATGAAGAGGCCTGAGTTTGAAGTCACTGGAGGATTTGCTGTGTGACTTAAAGAAGTTACCTGACCTCTCTGCTTTTAATGCAGATTATGAATGCCTATCAGGTGTTCCTTAAGGTTTTCCCTCTTCTCATGTGTGTGTTTTATTGGACTGCTAATTTTATTTACTTTTTTTTTTTTTTTAAGATTTTATTTATTATTTTCAGAGAGAGGAGTAGGGGGAGAGACAGAGAGGGAGAGAAACATCAATGTATGGTTGCCTTTCGCCTGCCTCCAGCTATGGACCTGGCTGGAGACCTGGTTATGTGCCCTGGCTGGAGAATCCAACCAGCGACCTGTGGGTTTGCAGGCTGGCACCTTATCCACTGTGCCACCAGCCAGGGCTATTCACTCTTTTTTTTTATTATATTTTTCCCATTACCATTAATATCCCTGGTACCCCCTCTCCCCACAATCACCACACTGTTGTCCGTGTCATTCCATGAGTCCTTTTTTTCTTTTTGCTCTATTCTTCCACCCCCTGACTTCATACCCCCCATAGCTGTCATCCTGCTCTCTCTCTATGAATTTGTCTCTATTTTGCTTGTTATTTTAGTTTCTTCATTAGATTCGTCATATGAATGAAATCATATGGTATCTGTCTTTCTCTGACTGGGTTATTTCACTGAGCATACTGTTCTCCAGATCCATCCATGCTGTTGCAGATGGTAAAATTTTCTTCTTTTTTGTGGCTGAGTAGAATTCCATTGTGTAAATGTCCCATAGTTGTTTTATCCTCTCATCTACTGACGGGCACTTGGGCTGCTTCTTGGCAATTGTAAATAACACTGCAACGAACATAGGGGTGCTTATATTTTTTCAAATTAGTGTTTTGGGTTTCTTCAGATGTATTCCCAGTAGTGGGGTTTATTCACTCTTTTAACCAATTTTTCCTGAGTGCCTACTCTGAGCTAGGCAATGTCTCTCTCTCTCTCTCTCTCTCTTTTTTTTTTTTTTTAATTATTTTTAGAGAGAGGGGAAGGGAGAGAGGCAGAGAAGGAGAGAGACATCAGCATATGGTTCCCTGTCACCTGCCTCAAGCCACGGACCTGGCTGGAGACCTGACTTGCAACCTGATTATGTGCCCTGGCTGGGAATCAAAGAGCCATTGACCTTTGGATTCGAAGGTTGGTGCCTTATCCACTGTGCCACCAGCCAGGGCCCCACGCAATGTCTTAAGGATTGGGAGTTCTTCAGTGAGTAAAACAGACAATCCCTGCCTTCACGAAGCTTTCCACTCTAGTGGATGGAAACACACAATAAATCAACACTTAAATGTATATAATAATGTCACGTGGTGAAGGGAATAAAGTGTGAGATGAAGTGGTTTCATCAGTCAGGGTGGGCTGAAGAAGCAGAGAAGAAAGGGCAGAAAACCTGGGCTTCTCCCTTTTTCCTGCCAGCCTCCTGTCCTGCCCGCTCCTCTTGGCTGAGCCCAGCGGGATGCCAGCTGACAAGGGTGGCTGGGAAGTGCAATCCGGGCAGGGAAGGAGCAAGGAATGGACCGGAAGGCAACCAGACCCAGAGCTGCCCCCGTTCCTTGGGAGGCCTGCAGCATTTTCCCTCTACTTCCTGCCTGCAAAGTGTTGGGAACCCTGGGATGATTTCCTCCTTCCTCTAACATTTTGATACTTAACAAGAATTGTGGTAAATACACATAAAATGTACTATCTTAACCACTTTTGGTGTACAAGTCAGTGGCATTAAGTATTCCCACTGTTGTGCAAACATCACCCCATCCATCTCCAGAACTCTTTGCATCTTGCAAAACTGAAACATATACCGGTTAAGCAACTCCTCCTTTCACCACCCAGGCCCCAGCCAGGCCCTGGAAAAGCCCGTTCTACTATCTGTCTCTGTGATTTGACTCCTCTAGGTACCTCATGTAAGCAGAATTTACATTATTTGTCTGAAATTCACTTAATGTTCTCAAGATGTATCCATGCTATAGCATGTGTCAGAATTTCCTTTCTTTTAAAGACTAAACAATATTCCCTCATATGTATATATTACATTTTGTTAATCCATTCACCCATAAATGGGCATTTGGGTTGCTTCCACATTAACCATAGTGAATAATGCTGCGATAAACATGATGTACAAATACCTTTTCAAGATACCCTGCTTTTAATCTTTTAAGTAGAATTGCTAGATCATAAGGTAATTCTATTTTTCCCCCCAAGGAATTGCCATACTGCTTTCCATAGCAGCAATACCATTTTCTCACCAACATTATACTAGGGTTCTAATTTCTCCACATCCTCACCAACACTTGCTATATATTTTCTGTATTTAAAAAAAGTATATATTGATTGATTATTTTTTGGAGAGAGAGGAGAGAAACACTGATTTCTTGTTCCATTTATTCATTAATCATTGGCTGAGTCCTGCATGTGTCCTGACTGGGGATTGAACCCGAAACCTTGGCATATGGGGATGATACTCCAACCAGCAGAGCTACCCAGCGGGGCTTCTTTTTTTGTTGTTTTATTTTTTTAATGGTGGCCATACTAATGAGTGTAGGTACCTAGGATCATTTTGAAATTCAAACCATCATGTGCTTTTTCTCCCAGGCTTGTGATTTCTTTGGCAGAAGAGTTCTCTCAAAAATGTAGCCCTCTTATCGACTTGACTCTAGCCAGTTCCATGTACTAAAACCACACCCACAACATGTTTCAATACACAGTGCTTAGGTTTGCTTTATTCCTTTGCTTCCTTACCCCAAAGAGCTCTCTTAATTTAATGGCAGCTATCAGAAATTATAGGGGGTAAAGCCACACCCTTAGCATAATCTTGGCCTTGAATTATTTTACCCATCTGAGAGTATTTTCCAAACCTTTTAAAATCCAATCTCTAACTTTAATTGACTTTAGCCCAAGACACTTTAATCAATGGAGAAGTTTTTTAAATGGATGTGAAGGCCATATTCTTAACCCAGCAATTTTTGACTTTTTTCATCTCAGTGAACACGTACACTAATTACTAAAATTCGGAGGCACACCAGAAAATATATTTTTGCTGATCCAACAAAAAATAGGTATGATTTTGATGCATTTATACTGGATGGCTATTGTTGTGTTAGTGGTTGTCATTTTTTATTTGACAACCTAAAGGAAAATTGTCAGTGCCCCTGACTATGTTTGAATGTTTGGAAAACTTGCAGCCCTGGCTGGTATGGCTCCGTGGATTGAGCGCTGGCCTGTGAACTGAGAGGTCGAGGTTTGATTCCCAGTCAGGGCACATGCCTGGATTGTGGGCCAGAGGCAACCACACATTGAAAAATTCTTTCAGCACACCACTTGAAAACCGCTGCCTTAACCCAATCTTTGCATTAAAACATTTTAATGAGTTAATAGACTTTCCTGTGCTCAGCACCTTTTAAAAGCTCACTTCTTTCTATTTGGGCTCCAGAGGCATTAGAATTTGCCACTTCTGTAAGGACCTAAACTTCTGAGCCCTAGTTCCTTTTTTTTCTGTTTGCAAACCAGCCAGTCCTTTCCGAGTTCATCTCTCTCTTAAACATTTGGACAAATGCTACCAAAGGTGTCCTTATAGTCTGCCTCTAAAGCAACTGCAGTAAAGGTTTTGCTGTATATTTTCCTTTTGCATAACAAGGACTGCCAGCGTTCTTGTCTGCTGTGCTAACCACTAAGGTATAGCCAAATATTTTACTTTTGGTTACATAAGCAACCTAAAATTCCTACTTCTGGTACCAATTTCTTTATGAGTCAAGATGGGCTGGATTATAACAGTTAATAAATGATGTGAGCTATCAGAAGATTGACACAGTAAAGGCTTATTTCTTACTGAAATATATTCTGATATTGCGGTTCTTCAGAGAAGCTGTCCTCCCCTTAGAGACTCGGCAATCCAGTCTACTTCCATTGACTGACACTACCATCTTCTGACAGTGCCTGTCAACATGCAGGAGGAAAAATGACTGGAGGCTCATGCACCAGCTCTTAAATGCTCTAGCATTTCTAAAACCTGGCCCCTAAATTATTTGACTTTCCTTCTACAGAGTTGGAGAGTATTTGTTTCCCCCTTGAATCTGACCTCTGAGACCAACAGAATAGAATAGATGCGACACTGTGCCAGTTTCCAGACCACTGTGTACATTTCTAGCTTTAAGAAACACACAACTTTCACCCCCTCTTTCCTGGGACCCTGCCACTGGGCTGTGAGGAAGTCTGACAAACTGTGGAGTCCCATATGGAGAAGAAGTGAGGCCCCCGGCTCTCACCCCAGCAGAGCTGCCACCTAACAGCCATTACCGACTTCCCAGCCATGTGGAGGAGCCACCTTGGGAGTGGACCTTTCCAATCCACACTCAACCCACTCCAGCCGGTGCTAAGTGGAGAGGATTCAAGCCTTCACTCTAAGGCCTACCCAGATTGCGGATTTGTGAGCAAACAAAATGATTGCTGCTGTTTTCGGTCACTAAGTTTTCGCTTGGTTTGTTATGCAATGATAGCAACCAGGACAAGTGCTTTGGTTCAGAAATGAGAGGCATCACTGTGCTCATAGCTCATTGGCCGGAACCAATCACATGGCTTTTGTTTAACTTCAAGGGGACTGGGAAATATATGGGAATCACATGGAAACTTGGCCAGCTATGTCTCTGCCACAATATTAAAATAAAACCTGACTTGATAAGGTGACTTATGAATAGAGACCTGAATAAAGTCCAAAGCTAGCAAAAAGCCAAAAGTAGAGAGACAAGTAAGTGCAAAGGCTCTGAAGCCTTGAGGTAGGAGTTTGCCTGATGTGCTTGGTTCGTTCAAGGGACACCAAGGAGGGCAGTGCGGCTCCTTGGTGAGTGAAGGAGGGAAAGAAAATGAGATCGAGAAGGTAAGTAGGGTTGTGGGATGGGTGCAATTATAGGCCAACGTAGGGACTGGTTTGGAACATATATTGTTGCAAAACCATCTCACAATCTAGTAGCTTAAAACAACACCGTTTTATTATGTTCCAAGATCCTTGGGTTTACAGGATTCAGTGGCATGGTCCTTCTGCTCATGTGACGTCATCTGAGGGCTCAAGCGGACAGGAACATCCAAGAGGGCTCACTCACTCGTCCCACGCATTAGCTGGTGCTAGCTGTGGGCTGGCAGTTTGGCTGGGGCTGCCAACTGGAGTACCTCCATGTGGCTCTTTGGGATGGGGGCTGGGGTCCGAGAGGGAGCATTCCACCAATGAGTGTTCCAAGAAGGGGAAGAGAAAGCCAGTCCTCTTGAAACCTAGGTACGGGCCTGGCGCAGCAGCATTACTTTCACCACATTCTGTTGGCTAAAGCAGTGCTGGGCCAGCTCAGATTCAAGCGGAGAAGAAAGAAACTCCACCTCTTGGAGGACAGAGTAACCAAGAGTCTGCGGCCACCTGTCATCTACCACAGTCTTTTCCTTTGACCCTGAGTAAGATGAGATGTCATTGAAGGGTTTTGAGCAGGGGAAGGAGAGAATTGACTCGCGTTTTAAAGGATCATTGTGGCTGCAGTGTAGAGAAGAGACCACTAAGGGCAGGGTGAAAGGACCTGGGGAGTGGGGAAGGGTGGGGGTCTGAGGTGGCAGTCCTCATGTCCAAAGTAAGGCCCTGACAGCAAGGCTTGTCCCACTGACACTTAATGTCCAATAGTGTGGCCACTAACTGCATTTGGCTGAATATAAATTTAAATTAAAATTAAGATTTAGAATTCAGTTTTTCTGCAAACCCTAAGGTCACTGGTTCGATACCCAGTCAGGGAACATAACCAGGTTGCAAGCCAGGTCTCCAGCCAGGTCCGTAGCTGGAGGCAGGTGAAAAACAGCCCAGACATTGATGTTTCTCTCCCTTTCTCCCTTTCTCCCTCCCTGTCCTTCTCTCTGAAAGTAATGAATAAAATCTTTAAAAAAAATAAAAATAAAAACAGTAGAATTCAGTTTCTTAGTCATACTAAGCACATTTCACATGCTTCATGCCAAATGTGGCCAGTAGCTCCCATAGAGGCAGCACGGATATAGAACATTCCCATCTTTACAGAAACTTCTATTGCATGGCACTGGCTTAGACCTTCTCACCTCCTACAGGTTTCTATGTCTAAAATGTTGAACTACATACAGGGTCCCACACTCTGACCTTAGACTCCCTTCCTTCCCATCCAGCTATTTTTTGGACTTGCCTGAGCTCCTCAGTCTAGAATCCCTGCATCTTCTCTGGATTCATCTGCTCCCCTCCTGGCCTGCCTTGGCATTCTTCCCCACTGAGCCAGGGTCCTCCTGAGGCTAATTATGGGATCTGCTCTCTGCATCCCCATCACCCTCTTCTTCTCCCCCTTCCCCTACCCAGCCCAGGAGAACCTAACTCAACCCAAGAGCTGGGGTATCCGCAGCCATCTTCATTCCAGTTTCTCCTGCCAAAGAGAGTGATAGCCATACAGACCACTGTCTCCACAGATCATGGCCTCAGAGGCACCAGGGCAAATTCAGAGTCTGCCACACTGTGACTGAATGACCTCAGGCAAGTGACTTACTCTCCCAAGACGCAGGGTCTATCATCTGTAAAACTGGAATTATCACAGCTCCATCTCATAAGGTGGTTGAGAAGATAAATTATCCAATAAATGCTCAACACTATTATTATTATTATTATTATTACTATTGATTGTTCCAAATCTTCACCACCTTTTCTTTAAAATGTTGGTAAGTCATGCATAACATAAAACTTATCATTAGTGACATTTAGTACATTCACAATGTTGGCCAACTACTACCACTGTATATTTCTAGAATATTTGTATCACCCTAAGGAAATCTGTAAAGCAGTACCCCCCAGTCCTCCCTCCCCCCTGCCCCTAGGAACTATTAACCTGATTTTTACCTCTATGGGTTTTCTGACTGGGTATTTCATATACACAATCATACAAAATGTGTATCTGCTTCACCACCCTTTTTAAGCCTCCTGTTGAACTAAATAAAACCTTTCTCTCTTTCTTTACAGATAAGGGGGCTTGTTTTTCTCAAGTGCATTCAATTTCTCAGGTGTCATGTCACTCTAATTCCCACCTATAAACTAATGTGACAGTGGTAGTAGTAACAACATGTTCCAGGAACTTTGCTGAGTGTCTTACATGAACATCTCATTTTACTCTTTGTAACCCTCTGACAGGCAATTACTATTATGTTTATTTCAAGGTCAGGGGAACTGAGGCTCAGAGCAGGTAAATCATATAAGAAGCAAGTGGGAGAACCAAGACTCACACCTGGATCTGTTTGACTCCACAGTCTAGCTCAGCACACGATCCCTTCTCAGGGGCCGTTCTCCCCTCCCTCCCCAGGATTCAGCTCCTTTGTTATGAAGCAGAGGACCCCAGATTCTCCCTGGGCTGGCTCAAGCCTAGCCCAGCCCTCGGTGCCTTTATCCTCACACCTCCCCATCTGCTCCACAACGTCATCCACTCTCTCTGGTATCAGAGCTCAAGCTGACTCAAATGGCAGTGCATTAAAATCATCTAGTTGCTTCATTTGCTTGTCTGACAACTGAACTGGGATGACTCAAAGGTCAAGTGCATCTGAGACTGGGGTGCCTTCATGTGGGCTGTCCATGTGGTGTTGGCTTCCTCACACCATAGTCAAGGTAGACAGACTTCATGCATAAAGCCTTAGGTCTCCAAGAGCTAGAGCTTCCAGGAAAGCGCACATTCCTCCATATTTTAGTCTTGGAAGTCAGGGCATAGTGTCCACCATACCCTATCGGTTGAAGCAGCCATCAGCTCACCCAAGACACACGGAGGGTACAGAGATCCCACCTCTCCAGAAGAAAGTGCTAAAGAATTTGCAGCCATGTTTAAAATAACCACAGGTTGTCTCCCTTTTTTTTTTTTTTTGCCATCTCTGTAGTTCATTTTAGCCCCTAACATCTCAAATCCTTTTCTCTGCAAGCTCACTAGGCAAGACACCATCATGTCTGGTCTGGAGCCTCTTTGCTGGTCTCTCTGCTGCAACTCTTGAGATTTCTTTCATGTTGTCCCTAAGGAATCAGCAGCTAGAGGGGTATTTTTATTTTTTTTAATTATATTTTTATTGGTTTTTAGAGAGAGGGGAAGGAGGAGAGAGAGACAGAGAAAGAGAAAGCTACCCATTGCCTCCCATACTTGCCTCAACTGGGGATTGAACCTGCAACCTAGGTATGTGCCCTGACCAGGAATCAAACCCACAGCCATCCCTTTGGTGTACTGGACAATGTTCCAACCCACTGAGCAAACCAGCCAGGCCCAGAGGGAACCTTGTTTTTGTTGTTGTTGTTACTGTTATTTTGTTTTTAAGTTTATTTTTAGAGAGAGGGGAAGGGAGGGAGAAAGAGGGAGAGAAACATCAATGTGCTGTTGCCCCTCACACGTCCCCAGTTGGGGTCCTGGCCTGCAACCCAGACATGTGCCCTGATTGGGAATCGAACTGGTGACCCTTTGGTTCACAGGCTGGGATCAGTCCACTGAGCCACACCAGCCAGGGCCAGAGGGAGCTTTTGAGTGCAAATTAGATCACATCCCTTCCCTCTTTACAACCTTTCCATGGACCCCCAGTTCTCTTGGGTTGAAGTCCAAACTACTTACGAAGCCCTGAAAGAATCTCATGTAGCTGCCTAATCCTATAGTTTGAGCTCCACCTTGCTCTCTCTCTCACGGTTAAATTCATAAGTAGTATATACTGTATTAAGTACTTAGACAAGCCTTTACACATAATGAGCGTCATTCAGGGTGGGGCAAGAGTAAGTTTACGAAGCAGAGTTTATTCTTGTATAATTATTTATTAATTGTATATTTCCGTACAAACTACTGTAAAGCTACTTTTGCCCCATCCTGTATATTTGATATTATTACTAGTCTGTGTTCAGAAAATAGTTATTGAGCTGCCCACTCAATGCCAAGCACTATGTAAGGCTCAGTATACAACAATGAACAAAAAAAAGACATGCAGACGTCATTCATCCCTGTGTCCCAGCCCCTAGCAGGAAGAGACACAGAATGTACACTCACGACACAAAGACATGTCTGTGCAAGTAGTGCCTGATGAAGCTCAGAGAGGTGCAGTGACTTTCCCAAGGCCACACAGAAAATGTGGGACAACACCAAGGTTGTAGGCACTTGGCAAGGAATGAAAAAGACAAAGCTGCCTGGCAAAGGCTGGCTCTGCAGGGAGATGGGCCATAGGCACACAGTGCCCAGGGGTGGATTGGAAGAGGGAACAAGGGAGCCAATCTATTGGCTCCTTCCTGGGGTGGGGGCAGAAAGCTTCTTTTTCAACACCTCCATCCCAATCCCAACTCCCTTCTCAAGATAAGGGGTGGGGTGGGGGTGCAAAAAGGAAAAATGGGGGGTCCAATGAGAGGGTGAGGGCCTCAGTAAGAGATAAGGGACTGTCATATAAGCAGGAAAGTACTTTCTGGTAGGAAATCAGTGAGAGGTGAGCCTCAAGGATGGGTGGAGGCTGATGGGTGAGAGAGATGGGTGAGGGTGAGGGCTCAGCAAGATGAGCATTTGTTTCTAGACAGGGGTAAGGGCTCCACGAGGGAATGAGGCCTGGAGAGGGGACTGAGGATGCAGTGAGGACCTGAAGACTCAGTGAGGGCAAGGGTTTTCAGTGAGTGGAGTTGGAACTGACTGCATGAGGAGTGTGGTCCAGGGAGGTGGTGGGGTCTCTTCGAGAGGCCTGGAGCCTCAGACAGAAAAAGGAACTCTGGAAGGGGACAGGGGCTCGCGATCCTGCAGGGGTCCCCAAATCTGCAGAGCCACTGGTGGTGGTGGGGGGGTGCCTTCCACCCCTGACTGCGGCGCAGGCGCAACGGAACCCGCTTTTGGTCTGCTCGCGCTCCTGCTCCGGTTCAGCGGAGGCAGCAGGCACAGAGGTGAGTTCAACCCTGCTCCACGCGAGGCCGACCCCCACCCAGAGCCCCCATCCCAGCCCGGGCCAGGTCCCGCCTCGGGCAGGACTGCAGCGCCCAAGTCCGGGGGTGCCCCGGGCTTTGAGAGGCAGGGTTTCAGAGAAGCAGCGAGGGGCAGCTATCGCACCAGCCATCGCCCCGAGGCATCTCCGGGTGGGGATAATCTGGGCGCGGGTTTCAGAGAACGAGAACTGCACCCGCCTCTCTACTAAAAGTCCATTCCTTCCCCACCCCACCTCAGTTTACCTCTAGGGAAAAGGATGCAGTTACTTCCGACCAGGGAACGGCGGTCAGGTCAGAAGCATTGGTGTGGTGGGGGGCAGGGGAGTTGGCCTGATTCTCTGGCCTCGTCCCCGAGAAGGGCACCCCTTCTCCTGGCCTGGGCAGCGCCGGACGCTGGAGTGGGCGGGTCTGGGGCTCTGGGAAACAAGAACTGAGTGAGGCGGCGCGAAGAGGGGAGATTCCATCCATCTTCAAGCCCTAGCGCCTGTCCTCTTCCCGTGCGCCCCCCGCCCCCGCCCCGGCGCCTACTGGGCCGCAGTCTCCCCTCTCGGATGCTGGAGTCCCCTCCTCTTCCAGCTCCCTTCCCAACGAGCTCCTTCTCCCCCCTGCGGCCTAGGGGCACCACCCAGCGGTTCCTGTGGCAACGCGCCTCCCAAGGACTCGAGCTGGGCCCTTAGCATCCTTTCCCTCCCTCCTCCTGACCGCCAGACGGCCTCCCAGCAACCAAAGAATGGCAGGGGGAGGGGCCAGGCCGAGGGGGAGGCAGCGTCAAGGTCACCTTCCTTCTCCACTGCCAGCAGGATTGAGTGATTATGTATATTTGGGGGAAGCACAGTGAGTTGCAGGGGAGGAGCTAGCCCGGGCCAACCATTCCTGAACCCTCTTCCCGCCCAGTCCCTTAGGGTCTTTAATTATTGATCGCTGCACTAACTCGGACTGTTCCGCTGGCCCCATTCATTCTCCCAACCCCACTACAGAGCTTTTTTTTTAGCCAGGGGCGGTGCCCGCGCTGGCCACGCCTCCTCGTGGCTCCGCCCCGCCCACCTCCTCCAGCCCTCTCGTCCTTTCTCTCTGCGTTCGCTTTGTCTCTGCCTTTCCTTGCCAATTTCTTTCTTTCTTTCTTTCCTTCCTTCCTTCCTTCTTTCTTTCTTTCCTTCTTTTTCATCTGACTTGTGAGAGCTATGAAGAGCTGCGATTTATAGACGCATGTTTACTGCCGCGCTCCTGTGTGGATCTGTGGGGGCTCCAAGAATCACCCCCAAGACACACTGTGGCTGTGTGTGTGTGTGTGTGTCTGCATGTGTCTCTATGTGTGTCCCCGTCTGTCTCTGTGTGTTTGTATGTGTTTGCTTCTCTGTGCTGTGAGTGTTTATCTGCACGTGTCTCCGTGTGGTATAACGTGTGTGCCTGTCTGGTATGTCTTTGTGGTGTGTGTGTGTCTGTGTTGGTGTGTCTCAGCAGTGTGTGTGTGTATGGGTCTATCTGCTTGTTTCTGTTTGGGGTCTGCTGGTGAGTCTCTGCAGGGATTTGAGGGCCACATCTGATTGGAAATGAAAGGGGCCTGGAAATTTGCCTTCCCCTTCCATGTAAACTCATTGCTTTATTTTTGTCTGAAGCTGCTCAGAGGGGCTGAGGGCCATCACTGACGTGCCTCAGCACTGCCCCCTGACTGATTCTAGTCCTGCCTGTGTGTGGATATGCACGTACCCTTCATTCCTGAGATTGGATTGTGTAGAGGGGCTCGTAGATAGGCTTCTCTAGAAACCTAATAGCCTTGACCCTGAAAGCCCCTAATCCCAAGGGCTCCTGACTTTCACCTCCTGTGAAGTCAAAATTACTTGGGATCTGGAGGTTGCTGCCTTCTGAGTGGCAGCCCTGGGGAAGGATCTTTTAGGGCCTTGCAGCCTGGGGAGTTCTGCCTGATTGGACAAGTGCCAGCCAGGACAGTTACCCCCAAGAGTACCCTGAAAAAGATTTTGAGAGGAGATGGGGATGAGGACCTCTCACTTCAGACATGGGACTCAAAAAGTTCAGGATAAAAATAATCATTAAGAAATTACAGTAATAAGCCCTGGCTGGTGGCTCAGTGGATAAGGCTCTGGCCTGAGAACCCAAAGGTAGCTGGTTCGATTCCCAGCCAGGGCACATAATTAGGTTGCAAGCCAGGTCTCCAGCCAGGTCCATAACTGGAGGCAGGTGAAAGGCAACCACACATTGATGTCTTTCTCTCTCTCTGCCTCTCTCCTTCCCCTCTCTCTAAAAGATAATAAATAAAATCTTAAAAAAAAAAAAAAGAAATTACACTAATAGTAATAATCACAACAACTACCACTCTTTTGGCACTGAGAGACACAATAACTGCAAAGCAGGTGAATCATTAGCCCTGATTTACAAATGAGGAAACTGAGGCTTAGAGCGGTGAAAGCACTTATCTAAGGTCACACAGTCAGGAAGTGGTAGATCTGGGATTCCAGCCCTGACAGCGAGGCCCCAGAACCCAGCCACTGAGTTGCCCCCAGTGCAAACACACACCTTTATGGACACCTACAATGCCAAACGCTGGGCTAAGCACTCAGTGCATTGGCTCATTCACAGGATACTAGGGAAAGCCAGGCCAGGACTCCAGAGGGCCAGGCTGTGCTATGATTCGGGGGCGTCTTAAACTGGAGAAGTGGATGGGACACAAAGATTTAGGAGCTTGGGAGGGTCACCATGGGCAGCCCCCGCTAACTTCCCTCTGTTCACTGAATTTTGCCTGCCCCACAGGAATCCAAGATGCCAAGCTGCAACCGTTCCTGTGGGTGTAGCCGGGGTCCCAATGTGGAAGACGGGAAGTGGTATGGGGTCCGTTCCTATTTGCACCTCTTCTATGAGGACTGTGCAGGCACCGCCCTCAGCGATGACCCTGAGGGGCCTCCTGTTCTGTGTCCCCGTCGCCCCTGGCCCTCCCTGTGCTGGAAGGTAAGGCCAGAGGAGGAGCAACTCTGGGGACTCCCTGTGGCTTCAGGGAGGAGGTGAACTCAGTGGATAGAAAGAAAAGAAACAATGCTTTTTATTTCTAGAAGTCCTGTCTAGTATTGCATTGGCTCTGGGCCACTTACCCAGCTCTGAACTAATTACTGTATGCAGGGGGATGGTTTATGCGGACTGGAAGGGATGGGGGTTCATCCTATTTAAATATTACCGTGTTTTCCAATGATTTGCTGGGGTACTGCTGTCAGGGCAGTGCAAGATGTGAGAGAAACAATCAATGTTCAGATCAACCAGGGAGAATGGGCGGTTAGGGCTCATCGTTTGGGTAAAGATATGGCAGTGGCAGCGAGCCAAGTCCCTGCAATGGGCATTGAATCTCTTTGATAAACACTGTAGGAAGACTGAAGCAGAGAGTCCCTTCCCTCTGCTTTCAAAGGACTTTACCCTGGTGGGGAAGTGAGGTGCCAGCCTGTGGCCACCTCACCACCTCAGGCCAGGTGTGCAGAGGATGCTGGGAGAAGAAACACTCTCAGTGCCTGGGGTGATCAGGGAGGACTTCCAGGAGAAAGCCAGTGAGTGTTTCACATTTTTAAAGCATCTAGCCTAGGCAGTGTGCTAGGCTCTTGTGGACACAGTATTGAAGAAGACTCGGTTCCTGTCCTCAAAGAGCTCCCAACTGGTTCATTTAGTTGTTCTGCAAACATTCATGCAGCTACTACTCTTTACTAGTACTGTACTAAGCATGAAAGATGCCTAGTGAGCCAAAATGAACACAGTCTCTGGTTTCATGGCTCTCTCAGCTCTCAGTCCAGTGGGGCAGGCACATTTACATAGTAACCAAAGTACATACCCTGGGGTACACCAAGGTGACTGCACTGAAGAATGAGTGGGCATAGCGTTTGCACAGAGTAGAGCAGGTGACTTCACCCAGTTCAGGGGTATCCCTGAGGAGGTGAGGTTTCAGATGAAATCTCAGGAATATGTAGGAGTTAACCAGACAGACAAATAGAGAGTAGATGGCACAAGGGGATAAGATAAAACACAAATAATGACAGAGGGGGGCTCAAGATTGGTCAGAGAAACCCACTGCTAGGTGGGAGCTGGGAAGGGAATCAAGAGGCCTCAAGATTCCAAAAAGAACATGACAGTGTGTGCCCCTTGTCAGTTAGATCCTAGCAGCTGCAAGCCATGTCTTTTAAAGGTTAGGTTAAGAGGTTACCTTTAAGTCCAGTTGGGATCCAAGGTGATCCCCTTGGCCTAGGGACCCTGGTTGACCCTGACTGCCTCCCAATCTGTCTGCCTCTCTCCAGATTAGCCTGTCCTCAGGCACCCTGCTTCTGCTGCTGGGTGTGGCGGCCCTGACGACTGGCTATGCAGTGCCCCCCAAGCTGGAGGGCATCGGAGAGGGTGAGTTCCTGGTGCTGGATCAGCGGGCAGCTGACTACAACCGGGCTCTGAGCACCTGCCGCCTGGCCGGCATAGCACTCTGCGGGGCAGCTGGGGTCCTGCTGGCCATCTGCCTGTTCTGGGCCATGACCGGCTGGCTGAGCCAAGACAGCAAGGCAGAACCCTTGGACACCGAAGCTGATAGCCATGTGGAGGTCTTCGGGGACGAGTCAGAGCAGCAGCTGTCTCCCATCTTCCGCGATGTCAGTGGCCAGCCTTGGTTCTCGCCGCCTGCCAGCCCCTTTGGGAAATCCTCTGTGCAGACCATCCAGCCCAAGTGGGACTCTTGAGCTGCCCCTGCCCCAAAGGAGGCACCAGACCCAGAGTCTGAATCCCTCCTCCTCCCACCAAACCCGCCCTCCCATTGTCTCCTTACTGCTCCCTGTCAGCTCGGACTCTTCTTTCTAAGCTGCCAGAAGGCTCAACTTCAGGTCAGAAAGTCTGAGGCCCACATCCCCATGCCCATTCCCAGGGGGTAGGGTCCCAACTTACCCAAGATGCCAATCTTCTCTAAGTCCACTCGAGACTTTCCAGCCACCCCTCCTTCCCCAGGCCCTTCAGGGGCAGGAAGTATCTTCCTCAATCTGTCCTTATTCTTTTCTGTGTGACCTTAGCCAAACCCCTACCATTACAAACTACCAATGTCTGCCAATTATAAGGGGTTTAGAGCAGATTCCTGAGTTCCATGACTTTCCTGTTCTCCCCTGATGGAAGTATAGGCAAAAATGGGTGTGGGGTGGGTAGCAGCATCATTCCCATCCATTGACCCCGCCCTCTGTCAGCTGCACCAGGATGCCTGTCAAAGGTGCTCATCGAACTCCCTCTCCAGGATGGCGCAAAAGCATGTAGCCCTAGACTATGTTTTCTTCATGCACTTTGACATCAGAGCTCCTCTGTCTACCCCGTCTTGGGCTGTTAGCAGCCCCAGTGTACAGATGAGGTGGCTGAGGGAGGCTGGCAGTCTGCAGGAACACTGCCTCACATCTGCTGGCTCCTCCTGGGCCAGCTTTTTTGTTTCTGTTTTTGTTTTTAATATTTTTTTAAAAATTAATTAATTTATTTATTATTTTTCATAGAGAGGGAGAGAGGAAGAGAAACATCAATGTATGGTTGCCTTTCACCTGCCTCCAGGTACAGACCTGGCTAGAGACCTGGCTTGCAACCTGGTTATGTTGCCCTGGCTGGGAATTGAACCAGCGACCTCTGAGTTAGCAGGCTGGCGCCTTATCCATCGTGCCACCAGCCAGGGCTATATTTTAGATTTTTTATCTGTTAATTTGAGAGAGAAACATTGGTTTGCTGTTCCACTTATTTGTGCATTCATGGGTTGATTCTCGTAAGTGCCCTGACTAGGGATGGAACCCACAACCTTGACATATTGGGATGAGGTTCAAACCAGTTGAGCTACGGGGCCAGTGCTGGCCAGCTCTTGTTCTACAGCTGTACCAGGGTCCTGCACCTTCCTGGCTTTCAAGGGACTCGCAGGGACTTGGGGGACAGGCTTAAGCCCAGAGGGATTAGTTGATGATACCAAGCCTGATGATTCCAAGAGGCTCAGAAAATACTTTGAACATGCACTTGGATGTCTCTAAGAGCCAGGGGCAGGAGAACTGGGATGGTTTTGTCCCTCCAAGTCCCCCACCCAGAAACAATCACCCACAGGTGAAGCATCAGCGCCGTTCTCTGCCACTAGGGGGTGTTCCAAGACAACTGGAAAGAGCCATCCTTGCGGTGCCCCTACCTGGGGCTCAGTGTTGTCACCAGCCTTGAGAGGCCTTCGGAGGTGGGGCCACTGGTGTCCTCAGTCCTTTCCCACCAGGCAGGCCCTACTGACCTTGTGCCCCAGGACACCTCCCCATTCGGCACCTCTTCCATCCCACCCTCCTATTCAATAAACAGCTGGGGTGGATTTAGGCTTTGCTTCTTTTCTTCCTGACCACTGGGTGGGGTGGGGACATGGGGAGGGGGAAGGAAGCTGCCACCTGTGTTGGGCACTTAAATCCATTATTTTTTATTTGCTCCTCTCGAGAAGGGAGATTATTATCTTCACTTTACAGATGAGGTAACTAATCATCAGAGAAGTAAAGCCACTTGCTTAGGGCTTCCAGAGGGTGAATTTAAATGCTTGCCTCCTGAGAGAGAGGGAAGGAGGGAGCTAGCACCAGAAGCAGGAATATCCACAAGCAATAAGCTAGCCCCGATTGGCACCCACCTTGTAACTCACCCGGGCCCAGGCTCTGTTCTCAGTGTTTTGCCGACCCCACCAGCTGTTCACACCTTAGAGAAGGGCAGTTCCAGCCTCCTGGTTCCTCCAGGCAAAACCTTGGAGTCATATTTGACTTTTCTCTTTCCTCATGGCCTTAATCCAACCCATCAGCTAGTCCTGGCAACCCAATCTTGGAAACACATCCTGTACCCAATCACTTCTTGCCAAACTCACAGCTCCAGTACACTACCTGACCTGAGTCACCATCACCTCTCATCTGGATTATTGCACCAGCTTCTTGCTGGTCCGCCTGCTTCCTACCTCTCCGTCCCTGAGGTCTAATCTTTACAGAGCAGCCAGATAAATCCTATTACATAACTTACGTCACTCAGTACCAGCTCATGCCTCCCACCTTACTCAGAGTAAAAGCCAAACTCTTTCAGACTTCTAGCTTCCAGAACTGAAAGAGAATAAATTTTTGTTGTTTTAAGCCGTGTAGTAAGAGGTGCCTTGTACAGCAGCCTGGGAAGCAGACTGTAAACTGGTGCTGCCTATAAGAGAGGCAGTGTGGCGATATCAAAATGGAAAACAAATATGCCCTTTGATCCTCCCTCTTGTGCAGGTATATCTATAGGTTCAATTATGCACATTGGAACACAGCAGCATTGTTTGTAACAGAAGGCATTTGGGAACAACCTAAATGTTCATTGGTAGGGGACTAGGTAATAGATCATAGTGTAGTTACACACTGGGTCACCACGTAAAAGGTGAAAAGGTGCAAGGTGCAAAACACTATGAAAACTTCTAAACCATTTGTGTAAAAAGAAGATTTATGGGCCTTGCTTGTATATGCATAAAAACCCTACTGCCTTTGGTTGTCTTCGTGGAGGGGACCAGGGACTGGGTGGCTGGGGACACGGGTGGAAGAGAGACTTGCACCCATTTTGAATTTTGAACCATGTGGGTATATTCCATTTTAAAATAGAACTAACTGGTTAAACACATTTAAAAATTGGGGAGAAGAGACTGCCCTTATAGAAGAATTTCAAGAAATAGACACAGAAGGATTCAGAGAAATGGAAAAGTTGCCCTTAGCAATTTTTGCCACAGTTGTCGTTGCTGCAGACAAAATCCACCTGTAAATGCTAAAAGGCGTGGGTGAAACTTTCAGGTAAAAGAGGCTATTTGCAGAGTCTCAAAGTATCTCCCCTCCAAGCATTTATTAATTTCCGTAATGACCTTTCCCACAAGTCCTTTGATGCTCTTTCCTCTAGGAGGTAAGCTTGGTTCCTGTCCCCTTGAGTGTGAGCAGGGCTCAGCAACTTGCCAAACCAAGTCAAGGTGGGAGGGGGAACAGAGACTCCCCAGTGGGGAAAGCTGGCAGGCATCTTTACCAATGACGAAAGTCTGGTTGATTGCAGAACCCTGAATGAGGTGAGCAGAAGTACGGTTCTCTTCCCCCCAAACCCATAACTTCAGCCTATCCATGGGAAGACCCAACTTAAAGGCCGCTACAAAATCTGACCAGCACTCTTCAAAGGTGTCAAGGTCACGAAAGACAGAGAAAGGTCAGGAAACTGTCACTGTTTGAAGGAGAGTGAGGAGACATGGCTAAAGGGCATCTAGGAATGTCTGGACTGTCTTTGTAACTCTTCTACAAATCTAAAATTATTTCCAAAAAGAAGACAAAAAATAATAAATTGTTCTGGTAATAGAAGGTAATGTCATACATCACAGAGACAGACGAGAAATTCAGAGGTATAGCCGTGTCTGTGCTGGGCTCTGTAGTCAGTAGTTTACATAAACTGATACTGTTAGTTTCCATAGCACCATAAGGTAGGTGGCTATCAGTGTCTCCAATTCACAGAACAAGAACTTGAGCACAGAATGTTGAAGCATCCTGCAAAAGGTGAGACTTGAACCCAACCAATCCAGGTTCAGAATGCCCCATAGTACAGAGGTGACTCCAATCCCCACAGATTCTACCAACTAACTAAGTGAATAACCATATCTCCTCACACAGGTTCACACAGACAGGCAGGCATATGCAGGTCTATGCAAATAGACACCAGCTTCTGCCCATGACAAGAGCTCGGTAGATCCTCTGGAAAGCCATTCTACTAGCGTGCATTGTTGGGAAAAAAATAAGCACCCCAAATGACTTCACAGACATGTGCATCCTTATGTAAATTGGTGGACTCATTTATGAGTCCTTGAATAGGCATGTTACATGTGTAGATGTGTACCAGTATGCATTCATGTGCACACCAACAGGCATGTAAATTATGACAACAATATATGTCCATAGACACACTGATACAGTATGTATTTGCACTTACTGTGCTATTGATTTTTTTAGCAGCTACATCTATTGGGTATCTATTATATGTAAGTAACGAGAGAGAAGGCTCAGGGAAGTGAAATGCCCTGCCCAAGGTCACACAGCTAGTAAGTAGCCAGCTTCAAACCCTGGGCCTGTGATATCAGAAAATGGAGTCTGTCTCCGTGGCTGAACAGTTGTGTTCATGAGTGAACAGATGTGCCACAGTTGGATTCCCACACGGACATTCCCTGCGACCTTGGACACATTGCATCGTCTTCCAGACCACATCCCACACGCTTGTTCTCAGGCGTGCTCTGTGGGTGTGTGGTGATGAAACCAGTGGCTCTGGCCTTGCTCCAAGTCAGCCTGGGTTAGTGTGACTGAGGGCTGTGCGCTTCCTGTCCCAGCCCCTCCAAGCCCCGAAGCATGTGACTCAAAGCCGAGTTCTGGACACCAGGCCATGAGGAGGCTGGTGATGGAAGAACTCAGGAGTTCCTAAGCACTGACCTAGGACACGTGGTCAGAGCAGGGAGGAGAAGGGTGGAAAACAGGATGGCCGCTGGGTGCGCACTTGGCAGGGCCCATGGACCAGGTTTGGCGGGGAAAGAGCTGCCAAGAAGGCATCTAATGGGGCGCAGCAGATGCAGCCGATTGCAGCTGAGGGGGGAGGGGGAAGCAGGACTGATAGCAGCACTGCCCACGCTGATCCTGGAAGCCGAGCGAGAGAGTGAGTGAAAGAAGGGGTGATACAGTAATAATGGACAGAGGGAAGGCATGAATTTGCTTTCTCCACAAACCTGGAGTGCCTGCCCTCAGCTCCCCCCGGGGCTGGGTTCTGCAGAAGCTTGGTGAACAGGGCGAATGCAGCCCTGCCCTTGCACAACTGAGAGCTCAAGTGACACCAGTCAGGCCAGGTGCAAAATGACTCAGCCAGGGTGAGCAGTCATCAGCGTGTCTAGGGGAGCGAGAGTGCGCAAGAGAGGTGTATGTGTGTGTTTGTGTGTGTTTGTGTGCATGTGTGTGCCTGAACAGCCTGGTGTCTGCCAATGTGTGTCCCCATAAGCACAAGCCCAACCTCCTTTCCCTGCTCCAGGCCTCTCTACCTGCCCCAGTCCCGCCCTGTGTCAAAGCTGTTGTTTCCCATCACAGGACAAAAGCCTCCTCAGCCCGGAACTTGGACCTCAGCAGAGGTAGAGGTTTTACCCCCAGCAGTAGAAACCTTCAGCAGAGAGCCCAGGAGCCCCAGACTGGTGAGGAACTCATGCCGCCCACAGCCATCTCCCTGGTGCCCAGATGCAGGTCCTGAATTCCCAGCACTGGAAGTGCCCTAGGGAGGTCCAGGCAGATGTGGGAATGACCCCTTGGCCACTGAGTCCTTGCTCTGGGCACATTGACCCACTGGGTGACCTTAGACATAGTTGCTTCTTTGAGCTCCAATTTCTAATCTAAAACATGGGGTAATAATGTCCACTTCCAGTGTTTTTGTTTTTAGATTTTATTTATTATTTTTAGAGAGAGAGGAAGTGAGAGAGGCAGAGAGGGAGAGAAACACCAATGCGTGGTTGCCCCTCACCTGCCTCCAGCTACTGAGCTGGCTGGAGACTTGGCTTGCAACCTGGTTATGTGCCCTGGCTGGGGAATCGAACCAGCAACCTTAGGTTCGAAGGCCAGCTCCTTATCCACTGTGCCACCAGCCAGGCCCCACTTCCAGTCTTGCTGTGAGAAAACTCAGGCATCATGATCTCAATAAGTCATAGTTATTTTTCGAATCCTCATCTTCTCAGCTATATGGTCTATTTCTCAACAATACTGAGTCTCATAACCCTATTTCTCCCATGACACTTCATCACACAGGACTCAAATAAATCCTTGCTGTAAGAATTGCTGAGCGCCCTGGCTGGTGTGGCTCAGTGCACTGAGTGCCAGCCTGTGAATGGGAAGGTCACTGGTTCCATTCCCAGTCAGGGCACATGCCTAGGTTGAGGGCCAGGTCCCCAGCTAGGGGCGTGTGAGAGGCAACCAACCATGTATCTCCCACACACTGATGTTTTTCTCCCTTCCTTTAATAATAATAATAATAATAATAAAAGAATTGCTGAGCAAAGTCATTCTTCATAAATAATGATAGTAGCCCTTATATAATCAGCAGCCATTTTGAGCTTTATTACATGTCAGGCATGTTACATGTGGAATGAATGTTCATTCATTCATTCCACAAATAATTGAACAGTTACTTAGTAGGTACGAGGCTTTGTGCTAGGCATAGGGATATAGCAACCCTTTAGGGTTCTTACTTTCTGGTGGGGACAGGAGGGACAGACAATAGCCATTTAGTACATAATGAGATCATTTCAAACCTTGACAGGCGCTGTGAATAAAATGAAATGGTTGTGGATGAGAGACAGACTGCAGAGGCTGGTGGGGTGGGGAGCATGACCCTTCAGGGAGGATCTCTCAGAGGAGGTGACATCTGACCTGAGACCTGAAGGAGGAGAAGCCTAGGAAGATGTAGGAAAAGTCCCAGGCAGATGGACCAGCAAGGGCCAGAGTGCTGGGGCAGGAAGAATTTGGCTTGTTCAAGGGTCAGGAAAAAAGGGAGCATGGTTGGACTAGAGGGACCAGGTGACCAGGGGAGGTGATGACTCATCAAGGCTGCAGGAGCCTGCCCCTTGATTAGGTTCCCACTCGACAGAGAGCTGATCCTCACTGAGGGTGTGATGCACCTGTCAATCAAACTGCCGATTAGAGGCTCAGCAGGGGTTCAAATCCAGGACTGTCCTGGCTCCAGAACCAGGCTTCCTTATTATTATTATTTTTTTAACTCCAAGTGTCACAGGGACACACATCCAAGCGTTACACTAACATATGTGCATTGGCACACATGCTCTGCATGCTGACCCACAATGATGGGGTGTGGATTTGACCCTCACTGAGAGCCACACCAGCAGAGACAGCCTGAGACACTAACATTTTTCCTGATGTTATGAGAGACCAAGTAGGAGGGCTGGATGTCCCGTAAGCAAAACCTTCCAGAACCTCTGGGCCAGGGAAACTTGAAATAGCAGGAAAAAGGAAATGGCTTCCTAAGGAAGTGGGTAGGGCTCTGGACTAGCCTGTGGGGGTGACAACAGCTCATGAGCACATCTGGGAGGGGAGGGCAAACCAAGAGGAAGCTTGGGGAGTTGAGGTTGCTTTCAGAGGCACAGCGCCTGCCATGCCAACCACTGGCTTCTTCTTACCTCTGCTGAGTTGCCTCCTAAGATGGGGTGCTCACTGCCCGCCAGGGCAGCCTAGGCAGCCTGACTTTGAGAAGTGTCTCTTCCTGACCTGCCTTTGTGGCTGCAAAATGTGAAAAGATTCATCTGCCAGAACAAGAGAAACATGTAAGAGCTTCAGGAAGGCACTTTTGCTTTACTGAATCAGAGTGGTAAAGATCAAAAACCTGGATAACAGAATGTACACGCTCTGCCAGCAGGAGGTAGATCGGCACAATCTGGATGGAGGATCATCCAGAAACTTCCATCCAAAATGCAAACCCACAAACTTTTGACTTAGTAAATCTGCTTCCAGGAAAGTAGCTCAGAGTTTCTCTGTACGCCCCATGTATTTTGTTATAGCAAAAGACTAGACATAATGAAATGCTCATTGACAAGGAAAGCTTTCAATAAACCAATGCATCCCTACAATGGAATACTACATTGCTATATACAAAATCAGGAAGGTCTTTCTGAACTAACGTGGAATACTCCCTAAGACAATTGTTAAACAGGGAGGGGAAAAAGTCTGAAGGACTGAGTGCTCCCATCCGTGTGAAGGTGTTATTACACGGGATGAGCAGCAGAGGGAGACATGTCTCACCTGCTGACCCAGCAGTCCCGGCCTGGTCTGATAATACTGCCAGGTGTTCCAATATCACAAGAACCACAATGTTAGCACCCGGAGAGGAAAGTCTTGGAATTGTATGTGTCCTTCCCACTATCCAGGGAGGAGAGCATTTGAAATTGTTTGCTTCCCAAGGCCCGAAAGGCCAGAAAGGGCCTAAAAGAAGAAGCCTGTTAACACCTTTGGGTATCCATGCCCCAGTCCTAGAAAGCTGGTGCCCCCTTTACCTGCCAATCAATATGTAACATCACCCCCACCCCGTCAACTCTGTAAGTGCTCAAAACAAAGGACTCACTCTCTTGGTGCTGTTGGCCCTTGGGCCCCTGGTCTCTGGCCACACTAGGGCAAAGCCACCCCGGACTTTGACCACCCTTGCTTTTGCTCTCCCGTTCGTTAATAAATTTTCTGTGCACGCTAATTGTAATTCTTCTTCTTCTTCTTCTTCTTTTTTTTAAGATTTTATTATTTTTAGAGAGAGGGGAAGGGAGAGAGGCAGAGGAGGAGAGAAACATCAATGTATGGTTGCCTTTCACCTGCCTCCAGTCATGGACCTGGCTGGAGACCTGGCTTGCAACCTGGTTATGTGCCCTGGCTGGGAATTGAACCAGCGACCTTTGGGTTCGCAGGCAGGCTGCCTATCCACTGTGCCAGCAGCCAGGGCCTAATTGTAATTCTTCATGGCATTGGCGAGAATCAGGGTTTCTCTGGTAACACAGGGGCTAAGTGAATACTTATAACTCAGCCGGGCTGCTTTACCTTAATGGTCCTGCTGGCCACACGCAGCATCCCTGTGCAGATCAGGGACCTCCCCAAACCCTGTCTGCAGCCCTACCCTCAGAAAGTCTGTCCTCTCTCCTTGCCCTGACTCAGCGCTGTCCTGGCTCATCCCTAGTGGCTCTGGCTGATTCCGTGTGAGGCTAGTTAGAGGACAGCCCCATGGGGCACCCAGTTCAACCCAGCCTCTTTGGCGCTCCTCAACCTGAGATGGAGTAAAATGACCAGAAGGGAGGCCAGCAGGTGTCAAATTCTTGATGCATGTGCCTGAGCACAGCTCTCCTGCTTCTTGAGAGAATATTTCTGACCAGGCCTAAGCTAGAGTTGGGTTTCATCTGGGGACTGAAGTCAAAGGTAATGAATTATACCAGCGATTTTCAACCTTCTTCATCTCATGGGACACATAAACTAATTTCTAAAATCCTACAGCACACCAGAAAATACATGATAATTTTTGCCGATCCAACAACAGAAAGTAAGTATAATTTTGATCCATTGCGGTGTAGGCTCTCATCAGTTTTTATTTGACAACTTAAGGGGAGGGAGGGCAGTGCCTCTGACTAAATAGTTAGGTATTGCACATTTTACAACTTCTTGTGGACCTGGATGGTGGCGCAGTGGATAAGGCGCCAGTCTGAGAACCCAAAGGTCACTGGTTCGATTCTCCAGCCAGGTCTGAGCTGGAGGCAGGTGAAAGGCAACCATACATTGACGTCTCTCTCCCTCTCTGCCTCTCTCCCTTCCCCTCTCTCTGAAAATAATAAATAAAATCTTTTCAAAAAATAAAAATTCTTGGGGCACAGCAGTTGAAAATCGCTGAATGAGAGCTAAGGGTGTCTTCAGGGTTATAATTCAGGAGCTGGAACTGGACTTTAGCTCAGGGGTCAGTGTGGGAAAAGATGTATACTCAGTCGGTGATCAAGTCTGCGCTCAGTTTGGGACCAGGGTCAGAATTTAGCTCTGGCTAGTGGCAGTGATCAAGGCTTGTGAGAGCAGAAACAAGGGAACAGGCCCTAAGTTTAAAAGATTTATTTAGCCAGCTGCACAGCGGTCTGAAACCAGGAAGGCAGGAAGGTGTCAGCAGTGAACAAAAGCAAGGCAGTGATTTTAAAGGGGTAAAGGGAGGGGGGAGTTGAAGAGACTTTCTGTAGATGGCTTTGGGGGAGTTGTCTCTGAGCACAGAGGGGAGTTACCAGGTTCTCACGGTCAGGCTACATACATATCTTTGAAGGACACAGGCCTGACCAGCAGACCAAGCCATCTTAGAGGGGCGCAGGTGGTTACTATCATCAGCAGTTACTGAGGAGGCCGCAGATTTAATGAGGTTTGTTAAAATTATACTGGGATTCCCAGAAATCAGGTCTTATGCCTAAGGGCTCCGTGATCAGGCTGCAGCCAAGATTTCAGTTCAGAGTCTTGTTGGAGTCCAAAGTCAGGGAATAAGCTGTCTGTGACCGGAGCTGGGGAACAGGGCTCAGTCTGTCCAGGGAACCAGTCTAGTCTCCCCTTCCTCCAGGGGGTGCTGAGCCGGTGGGTTGGCACTGGACTCCTTGAGGAGCACCTTCCAGCCTAAAGCTCCATCCCCCAGGTACCTGAGCTGCCCCTGCCCCAAACCCTCCAATCCATCCCTCCATCCCGTGGCCTCACCAGGCCACTCCCTGAGGCCCGGGCCTGGGCTGGTGTTCACTGTAAACCCCAACAGTCCTCACTGTGGTACCTCTGGGGACTGGGGGGGGTAAGGGTGATGGGGCGGTGCACTGTGCCTGGCCCAGGAGGACGCCTTGAGCAAGGTGTTCTGCTGCAACACAGGTAGTAATCCCTTTCCTTCCCTAGCCTAGAGGGTTTCAGGATCGGTAGGAGAGAGGCAGGCAGGCAGGAAGGGATCGGATGACAAGAATTCATCAGCAATTCCAGTACCAGGAGAGGGTGGATCTCAGGCTCCCTCCTCTCCCAGCTGGAAGGTAACAAGAGAACCAGAACCCCAGGAAGCTTGGAGAGACCCACCCTGACACTCACACAGCGGTCATTGTGTGGCTGAAGCCAGGGAGGGACTGGTGGCTGTGCAAGGTCACTCAACTATCAGAGGCAAGATCAGAACCAGAAATCAACTTTCCTCTCTGGTGCAATCTCTAGCTGCAGGTTGGGAGAGCATGGGACCTCCCTGGGAAATCTTCAACTGATCTGATGGAGGCTCCTGAAACAGGGGCCTGACAGGGGTTCTGGAACTACCCCGACCTGGGTCCAACCCCAGCCTGGCCTGCTGTGTGATTGTGGGCAGTTTGCTTCTCCTCTCTGACACCTCTGTGAAAAAAGGGCATCAGTTCATTCTTGGCTCACAGAGTTGTGGTCAGGATTACACCACAGAGCAGATGAAAGACACAGCCCAGGCCTGCCACGTGGGAGGATGTTCAGGCAATGTGCCCTGCTTCTCCAGTCACCCTCAGCTCTCAAGGGGTGTGTGTTTGGGTGGTTTCGGGGTGGAGAGGTGGGGGCCTAGGCTCTGTGGGAATAATATTAGCCCCTGGAGCTGGGATGCCTGAAGGTTGGTGTCTGCACCTTCTGAAGGTCGTTCCTAGGATTCTTATACAAACAGGCTGTTCCTCTGCAAGCCACATGTTCGTCAGTGTCAGCACTTACAGAAACAATGGCAAAAGAAACGTGGAGTGGGTTACAATTTCCTACCATTACAATTTTCCACTGTTACAAATCCCCTCTATCAATTTTTCTCCCATTTCTCTGAAAGTTAAAATGTTGTATATTGAAGAAACAGTGAAGAAAGTTAGAAAAACTCAGGATCCAGGCTCGTTCATAAGTGGAAAATAAAATGTTACAAATAATTGACTGAACTAGAATTTAATTTCCACAATTGTGTACAATAGATTTTATTGAAACGCAATTTTTTTTTCCCTAAAATCACTCTCACTTTCATTGGAGCCAAATCAAGACCAATTCATTTACTGCGTTAGGTCCAGTTTCTATTTGGCCTAATTATTTGCATAAACACAACAGAAATAGCAATTGATCATGTGGGTTTTCATAAGTCTACTTTGCTGAACCGTTACAAGGAATCTTCAGGGCAAAGAAGACAAGCCACACAGTTGGCCCAAGGCTTTGCCTACAATTTCTGGAGGTTTGGGTAAACTCCTCAAGTTCTCAAGGTACCCCCAAAATATCTTTTTTTATTTTAATTTTAATTTTTTAAGTTTCTTTCTTTCTTTCTTTCTTTCTTTCTTTTTTTAGAGAGCAGGAGCAGGAAATCAATGTGTGGTTGCCTCTTGTGTGCCCCCAACTGGGGATCTAGCCAGCAACCCAGGCATGTGCTCTGACTGGGAATCGAACCAACAGCCCTTTGACTCACAGGCCAGTGCTCAATCCACTGAGCCACACAAACCAGGGCCCCCACATGCCTTGAGGTTCTTTCTAGCCATCCCCCAAAAAGGCAATCTTTGCTCCTTAGCTGGAAAGGCTGCCATGAACCATACGAGTAAGTAAGGTATCAGGCCATTCTCCAAGGGGATTTCGTAGGATCCAAAGTCAAACTTTATTCCATAAAGCTTCTGCTGACATCCAGAGTCTAGGCATGTCTCTCGAGGGCATGACATTCTAAAGTCTGGCTAATAAAACCACAACTGAAAACTGGAAAAAACCCAGATCTTACTGAACTCATGCAAACAAATATATTGCCATGAAAATAATAATACTCCTGAAGAGTTTCCAAATCCTGGAAGGATCAAGTAGGGAGAGAATATAAATGCTTCAATATTGCTACAATTTACCAAATTGCTCTATGAAAACAAACAAGTCTTTTTTTTTTTTTTTTTTTTTTTTTATTGTTGTTGTATTACATCCATCCCCTTTTTGCTCCCCTCTGTCCCCCCACCCACAACAAGTCTTTTTTTTAATCAGCAATATTTTGAACAAAGTCACAAGAACAATATTATTCTCATTTTAGTCAGTCCCACAATTAATTCTTATTTATCCTGATTATCTGCCAATATCTCTATGAACTCAGTCATTTCCCAGAGCCCTACAAATCCCTTTCTATTTCAAAGCTATGATCTGAAAATTCATTCTCAGAAACTCATATTTTAGAATGTTTCAGAGTAAAACAATGACAAAAATAAATTTAAAACAAACGTGGTAACAGATCAGATTACAATGCAATTGACAAAGAAATTTGTATTTTTTTGGAACAACATTTTAAGAAAACTCACTAAAAATTACAAATGAAAGTATATCAGAGTAATAAATTAATTTGTCCCCAACTGTCAATTTTACCTGGGGTTTCTTTGGGGAAATAACAATTGGTTTTGGAAAATCAAAGGGAGCTTTCGGGTTTTTCACTTGTCATTAAAATTATAGTTCTGCTATAAAACCTATCGATGTGCCTTTCCTTTTCTTTCTTATTCCTAGTTTTCCTTGTTTCCATTTACCTTCTTGAGAAATTTCTTCTCCAATGTTCTTCCTTCCTGTACATCCTCTTTATCCTTTTTTTTCACTTCCTCAATTCATTTTCTTTTGCTCCTGCCCTCTACACAATCTTCAACTCTCACAGATCCTCCGTGACTTACACAGACCGTCTTAATTTGTTTCTTCTTCTTAAGTCATTCAGAAATAACCAACATTAGAATAATCGATTTTTAATTCTATCTCCTTATAAATATATTGTCAAAATGTATACCTTTTATTGCCAAAAACATTTATTTTCCCCAATTAGAATTTTCAATGCTTAGAAACCTTATTTTAATGACAATTAAAGTAAGTAATTAGCATTTTTTCTTCTTTACTTTTTAAACATTTTTATTTATTTAAAGATTTAATTTATTATTTTTAGAGAGAGGGGAGGGAGAGAGTCAGAGAGGGAGAGAGACATCAATGTGTGGTTGCCTTTCACCTGCCTCCAGCTACAGACCTGGCTGGAGACCTGGCTTGCAACCTGGTTATGTGTCCTGGCTGGGAATCGAACCAGCGACCTTTGGGTTCCCAGGCCAGCACCTATCCACTGTGCCGCCACCATCCAGGGCTAGCATTCTTTAGATTGACAAATTTATGAATACATTTTATAATGTTCAGAATTTTTTTTATTGCAACTACATTTATGTTTTTAAGAGGCATAATAGAGATAACATGAACTTTTTTTGTAAACCCAGGCCAGAAACATATTGTATGTTTATAAGTGTAAAAGACATCAACCAAGCTCTGGCTAGTGTGGCACAGTGGATTGAAAGCCAGCCTGTGAACTGGGACGTCGCTGGTTCAATTCCCAATCAGGGCATATGCCTGGGTTGAGGGCCAGGTCCCCACTTGGGAGCGTGTGAGAATCAACCTGGCACATCAATCTCTTTCTCTTTCCCTTCCCCTCTCTTTAAAAATAAAGAAAATCTTAAATTAAAAAAAAAAGACATCAACCAAACTTAAACAACTCTTGGATTTTTGGTGATTACTGCATTTCTTTAATGTGCTCAAAAGTGAGCTGTTTGATTATCTAGTGACCCTGATAACTTTTAGGAGATTGGAGAAGAGTCAGGGAGATATCACCCTTGACATGGCATTAGCAGCTTAAGATTTCTTTTTGTTTTTAAATAGTTTTTTTTTAATTTAATTTTATTGTTGTTTTATTACATCCATCCCCTTTTTCCTTCCTTCTGTCCCCTTCCCTACCCACCCACTCTCCTCCAAAGTCAAAGTTTTAAAAAATATTTCTCAACAGAAGTTTTTATTTGTATTCATGATGTTAAGACATTTTTAAAAAACATTTCATTTATTATTTTTAGAGAGAGGGAAAGGGAGGGATGCAGAGAGACATCAATGTATGGTTGCCTTTCACCTGCCTCCAGCACCAGACCTGGCTGGAGACCTGGCTTGCAACCTGTTAAGACATTTTTGATGAGTATTTTACATGTGATAATGGTATAGTAACTGTATTGAAAAAATTGATATTTTAAGAGACACATTCTAAAATGTTTATAATTGAAAACAAAAGCTTCCTTCAGAAAGCAAATCTTTCCACTGGTAAGTGACGACCACACACAAATTTTAAAAATTATTATTGTTAATAGTTGTTATTTTATTATATTTCATTTTTAAAAATTTGTGGTAAAATTATCTGACAAAATTTTTTTAATTTAGTGAAAAAACTTTTTCCTTAAATATATTTTATTTATTTTGCTATTACAGTTGTCCCAATTTTCTCCTTTGCCCCCCTCCACCCAATACCCCCATTTCCTCCAGCAATGTCCCCCTTAGTTCATGTCCATGTGTCATGCATATAAGTTCTTTGACTTCTCCATTTCCTTTATTCTCCTTAACATTCCCCTGCCTGTTCTGTAGCCACCAATGTGTACTTTTTTCCCCCTTTCACATCCAGACAATTCACCATTTAATTACTGCCTTATAACTGTCAGCCTTTCAACTCATATTAATACAAAGTGTTCTTCTCATTATTTCAAAATGCCTATGTTAATTCATTTGTTTAAAGAATTACTCTTTTAAGTAATATGAATTGCAATATTGCCAAACACATGCAAAAATACACTTACACACATACATGTTTTTACACATATTTAAAGTACATACTGGATTTTTGAAGAGTTAATACAAAAAATTTTAAATATGCCAATAGCTTATATAATTATTATACATTAAATGATATTATTTTAGATATATTGTAGCAAATTAAGCAGTTTTTCCCTTCTTTAATGCTTATTTTACTCTGGAATGCTATTTTTGTGAAATATATCACAGAAATGGAGTATTGCAGAACTCACTCTTGTGAAAATTGTCCTAGAGACAGTGCCAAACCCACAGTAAAAACTGAATTTGGTTTTTGAGTCAGATCCTCTTCTCTCCAATAATACCAATCAACTTTATTTTAAGCTACTGAACTGCAACTTATTCTTTTTGGCGTTTTCCGTCTTAAATAGTAGATTGATATATGTGTGTGTGTGTGGCTTTGCACAGGTCTTACTTCTTTCAATACCCTCTGTTTTTCCTCTACGTGTGTTTTACAAGTTGAAGCCTTCAGAAATAATGGCACTTGCAGTGTTTAGCTGCAGAGTAGAAATTATTATGTCTATTAAGTTGAGGTAAAAAATAAACATCCCTAGCATTTAAATAATTTTGTAAGCCCTGGCGGATGGCACAGTGGATAAGGCACCAGCCTGCAAACCCAAAGGTTGCTGGTTGGATTCCCCAGCCAGGGCACATAATCAGGTTGCAAGCCAGGTCTCCAGCCAGATCCGTAGCTGGGGGCAGGTGAAAGGCAACCATACATTGATGTCTCTCTCCCTCTCTCCTTTCCCCTCTCTCTGAAAATAATAAATAAAATCTTTTATAAATAAATAAATTTGTGGAATAGCATTCTAGCTATTTTTTGAACTTGTGGTTGACTTCCTATGTAATTCTAAACTAACCACTGAACTATTTAGAGTCTATTGAGGTAGAGATTAGGTACCTTCACATTTCAATAATAAAGTTTACTATAGCATTAATACTTTTTCACAAGCATCCCCAGTTTGGGGGCCTCCATAACTGGAAATGTATATTTCTACTATCCATTTGAAAGAAATCTCATCTAATTTACATGCTAATATGAGAATATATATTGCCTATGTACACAAATCATATACTTTAGTAGTTTGCAACTTCCATACCAAATTGGTCTTCATTCTGAGCATCTTTTCTTTTTTTTTTTTTTTTTAAACATTTTATTTATTATTTCCAGAGAGAGGGGAAGGGAAAGAGGCAGAGAGGGAGAGAAGAAACAATGTATGGTTGCCTTTCACCTGCCTCCAGCCACAGACCTGGCTGGAAACCTGGCTTGCAACCTGGTTATGTGCCCTGGCTGGGGAATCGAACCAGCAATGAGCATCTTTTCTAACCTAAAGATTGACTGATTTCTCAACACATCAACAACCAGTTGGTTGCTATTTGAAACATGAATTGCTAACAAAATCTATAGATTACACACCCACAAACAAGCACATATTTTGTAACAATGAATAAGAAAGATAGCATGTATTCTATGTAATATACATCCACATGTTCTTATTTTTTCTTCTTCCTTAACTGCATTCAATTTTTCTGAGTTATTGCAAGTAACATGATTTTCCCATATTGTGAAATAATTCCAATCTAAGAAAACTTAACCTGCAGTAATATACAAAATTATACGTTATTTAGTAAAATCTGTTTATAACAAGATCATTTTAAAGCATTCATAAGTTAAAGTTGGTTCTTATTCATTCAGCTACCCCGTCTCTTTTGACTGGTGCACTTAATCCATATACCTTTACAGTTATTATTGATAGGTTCTTATTCATTATCAATTTTTCCCTTTGTAACTGTGTCTCTGTCTGTCTCTGTTTCTTCATTTTCTTAAAGCAGACCCTTTAGCATCTCTTGCAATGCTAGCTTGGTGGAGATGTATTCTTTTAGCCTTCATTTGTCTGGGAAACTCCTTTTTTCATCTTCCATTTTGTTTTTTTGTTTGTTTGTTTGTTTTTTTAATTTTATTGTTGTTGTATTACATCCATCCCCTTTTCATCTTCCATTTTGAATGAGAGCCTTGCTGGGTAGAGTATTCTTGGTTATAGACCATTGTTTTTCATTGCTTGAAATATTTTTCTGCCATTCCCTTCAGGCTGATAACTTTATGGGAGCCCCCTTGTATGTTATTAGATGTTTCTCTCTTGCTGGTTTTAGGATTCTCTCCTTGTCTCTGAAATTTGCCACTTTTATTATGGTGTATCTTGGAGTGGGCCTGTTTGGGTTCATCTTCATTGGGATCCTCTGTGCTTCCTGAGTTTGCATGACTTTTTCTCTCCTCAAGTTAGGGACGTTTTCTATCATTACTTTTTCAAACAGGTTTTCTATTCCTTGCTCCTCTTCTTCTCCTTCTGGTATCCCTATGATAAGGATGTTACTACATTTCATGTTGTCCTGCAGCTCCTTTAAAACCCCTTCATTCTTTTTCAGTCTTTTTTCATTTTGTTGCACTGCTTGGGAAGTTTTTCCTACATTGACCTCCAGCTCACTGATCTGATCCTCTTCTTTCTCTAGCCTGCCTTTGATTCCTTCTACTGTGTTCTTCAATTCAGAAATGGTATTCTTCATTTTCTCCTGGCTCTTAGAGATGGTTTCTATGTCCTTTTTAAGGCTGGTGTAGTTCTCAGTAAGTTCCTTGTTGCTTCCCTGAAGTTCTTCATAGTTCCTCTGGAGTAGTTTGTAGTTGTCTTTAAACTCACTGAGCTCATTGAGCTTCTCTATCATCATTATTTTGAATTCCATGTCTGATAGTGTGCTTGCCTCTATTTCATTTTGCACTCTTTCTGGGGACTCCTCCTTTTGCTGAGGGTTTATTTCTTTGTCTCCCCATTTTAGGTGACTCTTGTTTGTTTCTGCTTCTTAGATTGGTCTGCTTTGACTTATTGTCTTAGTGGTGTTAAAATATTTTTTATTAATTATTTTAAGAGAGAAGGGCAGATCAGGAAGAAGAAAGGGAGAGAAAGATCAGTGTATAGTTGCCTTTCACCTGCTTCCAGCTACAGACCTGGCTGGAGACCTGGCTTGCAACCTGGTTATGTGCCCTGGCTGGGGAATCGAATCAGACCTTTGGGTTCGCAGTCACAGCTTAAGTTTTAAAATGCCAATTTTTCCCCTTTGCTTTCCGAGTTTTACTGTCTGAGAGGGGAGTGAGATTTTTTCCACTCTTTAAATGATCAATTTAAACCTGTTCTGAGAAAACACTTTATGATGTAACAACATGAAAGCTTGCCATACAATAAGGCACATCCTATTTTCTTTGGCAAAACCATTTGAGATTGAGATCAAAGCGTTCCTTTCAAAACAGAAACAAAAACTATATCTAAAGCAAAGACCAAGTTCACACAGATGAGTATTCTCAAATTAATCCTCTGAAAGGAAGTACCGGGACTCGTTTTAGAATACTATTCACACCAACCAGTACCACAAATGACCTTGATGAGGTCCAGATGGCACGAAGGCCAAATGGCAGAGACAGAAGAGTCCAGGTGTGAGGAAAACACCAAAGATCAAACCAAGTCCTTAAAAGATAAGAAAGCAAGCAAACAACTGTAATCAACAGTTCCATTTCAGGCAGAGGAGAGAAACAGAGAGAGCTCTCAAACAGAAACAGACTTCTACCCATGCAGGAACAGAAAGACAAAACCATCAAATAAAAGCAGTCTGCACCCCTGGCTGGTGTGGCTCAGTGGATTGAATGCTGGCCTGCGAACCAAAGGGCTGCTGGTTCAATTTCTAGTCAGGACACATCCCTGGGTTGCAAGTCAGGTCTCCAGCCAGGTCCCCAGCTGGAGGCAGGTGAAAGACAGCCATACATTGATGTTTCTCTCACTCTCTTCCTCCCTCCCTTCCCTCTCTCTGAAAAGAAAATAAAATCTTTAAAAAAAAAAAGCAGTCTGCAACAAGAAAAGCAAACAATACCCAAACCAAAACCAAAAGAGCACTCCAATCAAATCCCATACTAGGGAGCTGGGTTTTTTCCTTCTCACTGAGCCATGCCTACCATTGAGCGGTGCCTATTGATTCGTACAGAATCCCAAATGGTTCAAAGAACCCAAGAGGCAGGGCAGGGGCCCCTGGGTGTGCACACCAGGGACTTCACCCAGTCTGGGCTTCTCAGTCCACTAACAACCTGTTTCCTTTCACCAGCAAAGCATTCAGAGGTAGCCGATGCCTTGCAAGAGAGGGCAGGAAGAACCATAGCTGGTGCCAAATTCCTGCAATCCCTGCCGTTAGGTTAGCCCGCTATCAGCAGCTGGGACCCCCAGGCCTTCAAGGCCTTCCTGGGGTCCCCATAGTCCCAGGTGGAGTTACCAAAAACTAACTGAAAGCGGTTCTGGCTGCCTGCGGCAACACTCAAGAGGCTGGTGCTGATGTAAAGGAAAGTGGTTTACTTTCAGGTGCTGGCAACCTGGAAGATGGGGGACTCATGTCACAAAGCCAGTCTCCTGGGAAGTCCTTATATTACAAAACCCTTCTCCCCCTCTCAGTGGAGACAGAGGTTTTCATAGGAGGGAGAGGAGAACAGAACAAAGAGGTCATGGAAGGGGGTTGGAAAGTTCACTACATGTGGACAAGCACAGCCCATTCCAACAGGGCAATGACGGCCGGATGTGCAGCATTCTGGTTTAGTCATCCTGGCTCCACCTCTTCCCAGCCGGGGCCTTGTTCCTATTTCACATATGAGAAAACTAAGGCCCCAAAAGAAGAGGTCAGTAGTCCACGATCTCACAGGATCAGTGGCTTCAGCCAGATCTACAATCTAACCAGAATTCTATCCAAAACATCATTTTGTTTTAGTGGAGAGAACTTACCAAGATGAAAGTTTGACACCAATGGTGGAATTTCAGGCAGATAGCAGTCACTAGCGACCCCTGAATGGAAGGGAAGGAGACGGGCAGTCCTGAAGACCCGCAGCCACACCCTCTCTTGGATCACAGCCCTCTGACCTTGTGTCCTCAGCAGAGGGTCAGGGTCTGGGCTCACTGAGCTGCAGCAAATGGAAGTGCAGCCTTCCTGGTTCAGATTCCTGGGCAGAGGAGGTTCTGAGCCTGAAGAAAAGTGAAGTTATGAAAATGAAACTCTCTTTCTAGGAAAGAGCACATTTTGACATTTAATTTGGGGGCGGGGGTGTTGGTCACCATTTATTTTCTCACTTTTTAGCAAATGCTTCTATAGCAGTTATATTCCAGGCACTTCACAAATAGTAAGTCATTTAATCCTCATGACAAACCAGTAAGGTAGGTACTATTACCATTCCCACTTTTAATATGAGAAAACTGAAGCACAGAGAGCTTAATTCATTTATGCAAAGTCTCACCACTTAGAACTAGTTGAGATCTGACCTCAGGATATATGGTTGACTATAACATGTAGCTCCCTCAACACATTTAATCCTTAGGACTAATGCAAGGAAGGTATAATTAATTGCATTTTATGGATGCAGCAACTGTGGCTCAAGGCTTTTTGGCATTTATGTTGTAGATCCAACAGGTTCTTCACTTTTTTGCTCTAAGCCCTAACCCATGTGTCAGGAATTCTTCGTCTAAGGTTGTGCTACTCAATATAGCACATGTGGCTGGCTACTGTGGGTTTAAAATGTGGCTAGTGTGGCCAAGGAAATGAATTTTACATTTCCTTGAACTTCAATTTTTAAACAGGTAAAAAAAAGGTTTTTCCACTAAATACAAATTAATTGTTTTGGTAGGACAACATTTCACTTTCACCATTGAGAAGTTAGATTCCCTACTGATTTGTATCCAGACTAAGCATAAAATACACACCATATTTTGAAGATATTAATATGAAAAAATCAGATGATCTTACTCATAAGTTAAAATATTTTATTTATTTATTTTTTAGAGAGAGAGCCAGAGAGCAAGAAAGAGAAGGAGAAAAACATCAATGTATGGTTGCCTCTCCAATGTTCCCAACTGGGGAACTGGCCCACAGCCCAGGCATGTGCCCTGACTGGGAATCGAACCAGTGACCCTTTGGTTTATGGGTCAGCACTCAATCCTCTGAGCCACACCAGCCATGATCATTCATATTTTTATGTTGAACTGATAATATGCTAACTGTATTGGATTAAATAGAATATATTATTAAAATTAATCTCACCTATTTCTTTTCTTTTCTTTTTTTTTAAAAAGATTTTATTTATTATTTCCAGAAAGAGAGGAAGGGAGAGAAGCAGAGAGGAGAGAGACATCAATGCATGGTTGCCTTTCACCTGCCTCCAGCTACGGACCCGGGTGGAGACCTGGCTTGCAATCTGGTTATGTGCCCTAACTAGGGAATCGAAGCAGCAACCTTTGGGTTTGCAGGCCGGCGCCTTATCCACTGTGCCACCAGGGCTCAGTTATTTCTCTTATTCTTCTTTAATGCATGGCTACAAAATCTGAAACTACACATGTGGCTCATGTTACGTTTCATTGAAACAAGCTGGTTCAGAGCCTTGGGATCTGACATCCCCAGCTGTGACAAGGGCCTCAAACTTAGGGACCAAGTCCAGAGTGTTCCAGAGAACATACCCACAAGTGTGCTGGAGGCTGCTGGCTTGCAAAAATTGTGAAATGCCCCTTGGCATGGGGGGAATGGGGTCAGCAGTCCCAGCTTGGAATCCAAATCCACCTCATCCTACAAGCTGGGTGGTCTTGAGTAAACACCTTATCTTAACTCACCTGTAGAATGGAGGTGACAGCACCTGTCTCACAGTTCCTTAAGTGCCTCAAGGCCTTTGCACTTACTTTTTCCTATGTCTCCCCTCACACCTTTGAACTTATCACCCCTTTCTTCCTTAAGATTTCATTTTAAGTATCACCTTCCTAATGAGTCCTAATGAAAAAGTCTAGTCCCAGTCATATTTGATAGAGAACAAATTTACCCTATTTTATTCAAGAAAATATAGAACATTTGCAATTGATTTTAAATGACCTTGGTCTATTGGTTTTATTGTCTTGAAAATATTAGTTTCCCTGGTGATTTATAAAACTTGTGAGGCCAGAGAGACATAGGTAAGCCTTGTCACCGATGAGTCCCCTGCATTCAGAACATGACACAGCATGAAACAAAGTTAGGAATGTTGTGAATAACTCCAGCAGAGTGCTGGCGGCATAGATTTGCTCAGAAGACAACCATCCCTGCTTTTCTTTGCCCCTTACAGCTGTGGAAATTTTCAACAAGAATCTGGGTGTCCTGGCGTAGAAAATGTTTTCATTTTTCCCTCCCAGGCAGGAGAGTCTTCAAGGTTAAATGAGACCCCAGAATCCCCTGCTGTGACCTGAGACAGGGTTGAGCAGGTCCTTGGGGTTCTGGAAGCAGATGAACAAAGGTGACTCCCTCATCCTCCCATTCAACCTTTTCCTGAGAAGCGTTGTTTGTTTGTTTGTTTGTTTGTTTTTGACACGGTCTATTCGGACATCAAGACCTAAAAAGGATTTTCACTGAAAGGTGCTTAGTGCCTGGGACTGGCCAGGGATACTTCCTTCACTAAACAGCAAGTGCTACTGTGGCCTGCCAGTCCTGGGATGCAAGTTCTGTTATCAGTGCCTTCCCCTCTCTGAACCTCCCTGGGGTCCACTTTTTTCATTGAGCACCTACAATGTACTGCTCACTGTCCTAAGCATTTTACATGTATTAACTTAATTCAAGCAACAACCCTTTGAAGTGAGTGCCCTACTACTTATAAGCCCATTTCATAGAGGAGAAAAATGAAGCTGGGTTTTAAGTAGCTCTCCTGAGGTAGCACAGTAGGTCTGGACAGAGGTGGGGTACACTCTTAAGTGGGCTGGTTTTAGGGTGTGTTCTCCTAACCAGCTGGCTGCACTGCCTTTATCAAATGACTGCTGTGAAGCCCACCCAACTTCAGGCTTCCCCAGGGTGCTACAGTGGCCCTTTGAGCCAGGAGTCAGATCCTGTAAGTCTGTGGTTCTTGCAAAGTTCCTGGGCTGCTTTCCCACAGCTAAGCCTCAGGCTGCACCTCAGTAGAATGGGGATGCTGGAACTTCCCGCCATGGGTCCTTGAAAGGATAGATAAAGCAATGGCGGGAAGTGCTTTATAAACAGGAAGCCACTGGGAGACCATCAGGCTTTGCTCTTTTTCTTCTCAACGCCATCTTAAGAATGAAGGACAATGTTTACTGATACTTCACCAAGGGCAAAGGAAATAAAAGAACAAATCAACAAATGGGACTATATCAAATTGAAAAGTTTCTGTTCAGCTAAAGAAAATATCAGCAAAATTCAAAGGGAACCAACTGTATGGGAAAACATAATTGCCAATGATACCTCAGACAAGGGTCTGATCTCCAAAATATATAAAGAACTAACGTGACTCAACACCAGGGAGACAGACAGCCCAATTCAAAAATGAGCAAAGGACCTGAACAGACAACTAACTCACTGAGGAAGATATACAAAGGGCCCAGAGGCATATGAAAGAATGCTCAACATCACTAGTCATCAGAGAGATGCAAATTAAAACCACAATAAGATACCACCTCACACCTGTCAGAATGGCAATCATCAGCAAATCAACAAACAACAAGTGTTAGCAAGGATGCGGGGCAAAGGGAACCCTCATACACTGTTGGTGGGAATGTAGGATGGTGCAGCCACTGTGGAAAACAGTATGGGGTTTCCTTAAAAAACTAAAAATGGAACGGCCTTTTGATCCAGCAATTCCACTACTTGGACTATACCCAAAGAAGCCTGAGACACCAATTCATAAGAACCTATGTACACCTATGTTCATAGCGGCACTATTTACAATAGCCAAGTGCTGGAAACAGCCTAAGTGCCCATCGGTGGATGATTGGATCAAAAAACTTTGGTACATTTACACAATGGAATTCTATATGGCAGAAAGAAAGAAGGAACTTGTACCCTTTGCAACAACATGGATGGAACTGGAGAGT
>PVIW01008315.1:0-62467 GCA_004026585.1 Noctilio leporinus
CAGGTGGGATTGACTTTGGGGGGAATGGGTGGGTGGGTGGGGGGACAGAGGGGAGCAAAAAAGGGATGGATGTAACACAACAACAATAAAATTTAAAAAAAAAAAAAAAACTTTGGTACATTTACACAATGGAATTCTATATAGGAGAAAGAAAGAAGGAACTTGTACCCTTTGCAACAACATGGATGGAACTGGAGAGTATTATGCTTAGTGAAATAAGCCAGTCAGTGAAGGACAAATATCATATGATCTCACCCATTACGAGACAATAATGAGCAAAACTAACAACAAGCAAAACAGAACCAAATATATAAATACAAGGAATAGGCCTTCAGTGGTCAAGGGGAAAGGGATTGGGTGGAGGGGGTAGGCAGAGGCAAGAAAGGGGAGCAGCTTAGACAAGAACCTAGTATAAAGGAACCATGGACATGGGCAACAGGTGGGATTGACTTTGGGGGGAATGGGTGGGTGGGGAGGGGGACAGAGGGGAGCAAAAAGGGGATGGATGTAATACAGCAACAATAAAATTTTTAAAATAAACAAAAACAAAAAAACCCAAAAAATAATAATTTAAAAAAATTTTTAATGGAAGTCTATCATTTTGCCACCAAGTTAATATTCCTCACTAAACATTTAAACTTCTTCTAAATTTTTACTGTTAGAAATATAATTTGTACATTTATTTATTAATTTCCCTAATTATCTCCCCAGGCTAACTATATAAGAATAGACTTCCTGAACCAAACTATGTTAATATTTTTAGAAGTTTTTGGTACGTTTCAAATTTCTGTCCTGAACATGTGTGCCAATCTCTTCCCAGAAGCATGTGTTACAACAGCACTTCTCAGACATGACTGGTACACAGAGTCACCACCTGGACCCTTGGGCAAATGCAGCTTTCTGTTCAGTAGGTGTGGGGAGGGCCTACGAGTCTGCATTTCTAACATGCTCCCAGATGCTGGCAGTGTGGCTGGTCTGAGGACCAGACTTGGAATAAGCCAGATATTAAAACAGTAAATAACTTTTTTTTTTTTTTAAGACATTTTATTTCATTATTTTAGAAAGAGAGGAAGGGAGAGAGGCAGAGAGGGAGAGAGACATCAATGTATGGTTGCGTTTCACCTGCCTCCAGCCACAGACCTGACTGGAGACCTGGTTTGCAACCTGGTTATGTGCCCTGGCTGGGGAATCAAACCTACGACCTTTGGGTTTGCAGGCCGGCGCCTTATCCACTGTGCTACCAGCCAGGGCCAAGAGCTTTTTTAAACCATTTTTATTCACTTATTTTTGTTACTATTTGAGTAACACAAAGTATTATTACAAATTTCTTTGTTAATTTGATGAATACAAAAATCTGTGCATATTATTTTATTTGCATATCTTGGAATACTAATGATAGTGCACATACATTGTTGGTGATTTAAAATTTTTTTTCTTGTGAAGTGTTGAATAATATCCATTACCCTTTTTTATATTGGGTGTCAATCCTTTTCTTTTGAATTATTAACACACTTGATACATTGAGCATACTAATACATTATTTTTTCTCCTGCAGTTATTTTTTTCTTAAAATTCTATTTGCATTTAATCTTCTTTTAAGTAACTTACAGATGTTTTCAATTTTTGTTTCCAACTCTTTATGATTAGTTTATTTGCTTTTATGCTCAAAGGGTCTTTCCTTATGGAATACCAGAAGAATATTTTTCCATATAGTCTTCTAGATATTTTATAGAATTATTGACATTAAGGTATTTAATATGGTCCCTGTTTTAATTATAAAAGTAATGCTTTTCCCATAAGTAATGCTTATGGGAAATACATAAGAAATACAGATAAAGAGAGCCATCATTAACACATTTTAGCACATTTTTGTCCAGATAGTTTCATCTGCAAGTACAGGTACATCTATGGTAAAGCAATCCAAAATTTTTAATGTAATAATATACTATAAACAGTTAATATTTTATATCAACAAATATTTATAGCATCAGTTTTAATAGATCTAAAGTATTCCATCATTTGTATACATTATTATTTAGTTTCCATATTTTTAAATATCTGATGGTTAAAATTTATGAACATTATTAAAATGCAGGAATGAATTAATTATGTGTATCAACATAATAGGAAGAAACCCTTACACAGTACTAACCATTTACAAGGCACTATTAAGTGCTTTACATATTTTAAGTCATCTTAATCCTCATAAAAATATGTAAGGTAAGTATGATTATATTAATTTTACAGAAGTGGAACTGAGACACAGTTATCACTGGCCAGGGCCAGCATATGAATGGATGGTCTTGTCACACATACTATCTCTCAATATAGCACTGTTATCCAGCCAGTTGTTAAATTTAGAACAAAATGTTCATGTACAACTGTGATTCTCAAAAACTAGTCCAGGAACTGAGAGTCAACACCTGATGGTAACTGTCAGAAATGCACATTCTCAGTCCCCACCTGAGACCCACTGAATCTGAAATTCGGTGCTGGGGCCCAGCTCTCTGCAATAACTGCAGGACAGTCTGGCCCTGCTCAGGTTCCAGAATCTCCCAGAAAAGGAAAGTGGGGAGAGTAGGAGGCAGAGGGCCAGAATGTCAGCTCGCTTCAGGATGATCATGCCAGTTGATGTATGAACTTAGACGTCAGTTTTCTTATGTATAAAATGGAAACAAGGACTAGGATAGAGTTTGGGGGAGCACACTAGGCACCTTTGAGGTTCACTTGAGCTCTGCATTTATCTATAATCTCTATAATTTTAGAACTGTGAAAACGTGGTATATGACACATTTAAGGAGCATTATTAAAGGTGTGCAAAACCAATTTATATTAGGTTCAGGGAAGAAAGTCAGAAAGAACTACTAAAAAGAGAAGTAAACATTATAAATTTTCATTTGTGAGATTTTAAAGTTAATGTAATTATAAGTGTGTTTTTAAAAACATCATCATGAAACAGCACACTAACAGTATCCTGCTTTCTCCAGGTTTCTGAATTAAGACAACAGCTTCGAATACGAGGCTTGCCAGTGTCAGGCACAAAGACAGCCCTCATGGACAGGCTTCGGCCCTTCCAGGACTGCCCCGGGAACCCCGTGCCCAACTTCGGTGATATAACAACTGTTACTTTTCCTGTTACGCCCACCAACGCCCTGCCCAATTATCAGTCCTCCCCTTCCACCAGTGCTTTGTCCAACAGCTTCTATCACTTTGGCAGCACCAGCTCCAGCCCCCCAATCTCACCTGCCTCATCCGACCTGTCGATGGCCGGGTCCCTACCTGACACCTTCAACGATGCATCGCCCTCTTTTGGCCTCCACCCATCCCCCGTGCACCTCTGCCCAGAAGAGAGCCTCGTGAGCAGCCTGAATGGGGGCAGCATTCCTTCCCAGCTGGATGGGCTGGACTCTGAGAAGGACAAGATGCTGGTGGAGAAGCAGAAGGTGATCAACGAGCTCACCTGGAAACTGCAGCAGGAGCAGAGGCACGTGGAGGAGCTGCGCATGCAGCTGCAGAAGCAGAAGAGGAGCAAGTGTGCCGAGAAGAAGCCACTGCCCTTCCTGGGGGCCCCCATCAAGCAAGAAGATGTCTCCAGCTGTCCTTTTGCATCCCAGCAAATACCTGGGAAAAGACAAAGCAACAGCTCAGACAGCCCAGCACAGGCTTGTGAAGCCACACAACTCTTGTCACCTGGGAGCAGCCACTGTGTGGAGTCCTTGGGTCAAACCAATGTACTTTCTTCCACATTTCTCAGCCCGCAGTGCTCCCCCCAGCACTCACCACTTGGGGCTCTGAAAAGCCCGCAGCATATCAGTTTGCCCCCATCACCAAACAACCATTACTTCCTTGCTTCATCTTCAGGCATTCAAGGAGAAGGGTGCAGGGTGTCCTCACCTGTCAGCACCCAGGGGTGTACTGCACAGGTAAGAACTCCTTGATCCATGACCAGTTCACCCCTCATCTTAGAAATGGGATATGGATTTGCAGTGCTCAAGAGCTGATGTTGCATCCTGACTGGGTAGCTCAGTGGTTCAAGCATCATCCCAGGCACCACAAGGTTGTGGTTTCAATTCCCTGTCAGGCAGGACACATGCTTAGGTTGTGGGTTCCATCCCCAGTTAGAACACATAGGAGAGGCCTCTGATCAATGTTTTTTGCTCACAATGATCTCTCCCTCTCCCTCTTTCTCTCTCTCTCCCTCTTTCTCTCTCTTTAAAATTAATAAACATATTCCCAGGTGAGAAATGTAAAATAAAAGATCTGATGTTGGAACTTTCAATGGGAAGAGTTTACAAAAAGTATAACAACTCCCAGACACCAAGACTCTCAGGCCTTGAGAGTAGACCAAGTAGCTTCTCTGAAACAGGGGTTGGCACACTTGTTCTGTAAAAAGCTAGATAATAAATACTTTTGCCTTTGCAAGCATTATGGTCCCTGCCACAACTACCCAACTCTATCCTTTATCACAAAAAGAGCCATAGACAACTCATGAACAAGTACTTGTGGCTGTGTTCTAATAAAACTATATTTGCAAACAGAGGTTTGGCTTGTAGGGCTATAGGTAACCAATGCTTATTTCAAGATTCCTTGGCATCAAGCCTTACCATTGGTTAAACCAATTCATGAGGAGAGCCAAAGGGGGAGTTACCAGACCTCACTACTGTTCCTGGATGGTGGTATGCAAATATTTACTGAGCACCTACTGTGTTCCAGGCCAGACCCTTTCCTAGTAACTGGGAACTCATCATGAACTAGTCAAAAAAATTTATTTTCTATCCTCAGGGGAAGGCTGACAGCAAATTAAAAAAAAATAATAAGTAAAATATATAATGTATTAGAAGATGATACACCTTATGGAGAGAAAGCAAAAAAGGAGGATGAATTTGGAAGTTTGCAACCTTAAGTAAAAAGGCCAGAGACACTTGTACAAAGCTTTGAAGGAAGTAAAGGAAAAAGTTTTGTGAATATTTGGGGTGAAAGCATTTCAGACAAAGGAGAAAAAGCAAGGGCAAAGGCCCTGAGGTGGGAACATGCATGGAATATTCCAAGGTAGCTAAGGTAAAATGAGAGGAGAATTGCAGGAAATGACCCAGAAGATGAACTACTTCAAAAACAAACCAAGACTTGACTTTGTCTATGAAGCCAAAGAATTATTAGGACCCTCAGAAAGGTCTGAGCTCTATATCATTAGAATGGGAATAAGAAAAAGACTCTGATTAACTGCATTCCTGCCATATATATGTATGTCTATGAAGCATGTATATGAGCAATCTTGTTAATCATCATAACCACCTTTTGGGCTCCAATTCATTATTCTTTATATGCCAGAGAGGAAAATGTGGTTCAGAGGAGTTAAGCCAGGTGCCCAGGATTGAATGGATTTGGGATTATCTGATTCTTACATACAAACTCTTTTTACCCTGGGAGTATGAGGCCATAGGTAACGAGAATACATTTTTACAGATCTAGTGAAACCATGCATTCAAGTGAATGATGCCCACCCCTGAGTTGGCATTTTTGGAAGTGTTGAAACTTAACTGCATCATCATCATCAATGGTAGCATTCATTGAACACATGGTGTCCTGAGCAACTAAGGTAAAAGTAACTCATTATATATAGCTCTGGACCATAACACATCCAATTCTAATGATATCAATACCATCAAGAACAAATTTTAAACTATGATTTATGGTTTACAAAGCATTATATGAAGACATGAATGATTATATGATGTAAAGATAAAAGATATTGACCAATATAGAATAACATTCCTGACCTGTGTTTATGACATTGTGGTGAGGGTGGGGTGGCAGATTGATCATAAAGGTCTAGAAAAGTCCCAAAAGGCTTTGGGGAGGGATCAAACTTAAACAGAAGTGTGGCATTGAAAAAGGAGAGTCAGGAACACTCATGAGAAAAAAAGCCTAGGCAGGAAGAATGTACAGGGCATACTGAGGAAAGCTCATAGAAGGATTAGCAGAATTTAAACTTGCAGAAGGAACTAGTACTTCACCATGTAGTCTTGAACTCTAATCTTGGCTAGAAGTGGAGATCCTATGCTATGAATATGTAGGAGCCACTGAAAGTTTCTGAGCAGAACGTGATCCATACAAAGCAAGAACTGAGACTTTGGTAATAGAATTTAAAATAAGATATCAGGGCCAGAAGTCTCAGCAAAGGCTGCTTTCAAACATGCCACAGGTGGGCACTTAATTTGGTGCGTCTTTCTTCCTACAGAATTCAGGGGCACACGAGGGTCATCCTCCAAGCTTCTCTCCCCAGCCTGCCAGCCTCCTCCCACCTTTCTCTGGAGCCCTGGCAGACAGCAGCCATGGTGCTGGGGGCGACCCTTGTCCCAAAAGCCCATGTGTACAGCAAAAGGTAGGCACCCAGAGAAAGGGTTAAATTTGGGATTGACTTTCCTCTTCTCTCTTTTGTGGCCCTTGTCCACCAAACAATGAGGTTCAAAGCTAACATGAATAATGTTTTAGATAGAAACAAGTACCCTTGAAAAGGTCTGCAAAGGATATCCAGATATAAGTTAGGTGGTACTCTAAGGAGCCATTTCCTAGGGCCGTTCCAGAAGTCATGATGATTAAAAATGACCACAGTGTGTTTGTGAAACTACATGGTGAACAAACCAGTTTCAGCGAAGTTGAAGACTGAATAGGGAGTATGGGAAAATAATGCTGGGAAAAGAGGGAAGTACATGGATCTGAGGCAAGGGTTGGAAGGATCTGGAAAGTTGGGGTCACAGAACAATATCTCCACAGAAAAAGAAGGAGGTGGTACATATCAGCAGGTGGGAGAGACAGGTATATGAAGGTCCCAGGATATGAGGAGTTCCAAGGAGAGTAAAGAGGTGATAGGAAGGAGAAAGCACACATGGTCATGATACAAAAGTGCTACATGCCACAAGCAGAGCAAGCATCCTTTGAAGACAGGGACCCTGAAATGGAAGATATTGCACAAACACACTCACAGTACACAAGGCTGGTTCTTGAAGGGATTCCCCCAGCAGTGCCCCCAACTCTCTGCAAATACATCCAGTTAGAAATGAAACAGCCTGGTAGATAAATTACTCTGGAAACTCCTGGGTTGAGAGACTTCTTTATATTGGACTGGACTCATTTACTTTAGTTCCTTTACCCCTCTTGCTTTCTCTTCGCAGAAGAGGGTATACTTTAGAGAAAGATGAATCTGTGAGGTTTTCATCCTAAGATGCCTCCAGCATTAAGTTTATGGTGCTATATACTATTGTTAATATACTGGATTTGTTTTCTAAGCACTAACTCCTGTTTGTTTTTCCCCCTTAAATCAATTTTCCTAAAATTTAGCGTGTAGTTTCTAATACAGAAGCAGGAATTACATGTGAATTGATTGCCTATTTCTGCATTTTACATACAGATGGCGGGTTTACATGCTTCTGATAAGGCAGGGCCAAAGTTTTCAGTTCCATCCCCAACATTTTCTAAGTCAACTTCAGCAGTTTCAGAAATAACACAGCCTCCATCCTATGAAGATGCAGTAAAGCAGGTAAGTGCATGATTTGTTCTCTACAGAAGAATGGACTGGCTAAATTGGGTTTTGTTTTACAAAGTTCAACCTCATGCCTGTGGATTCCAGCTTTGAGTGTATCTGGTGCCTGCCCACCAGAATGGAGAAAGTGTCTAGATGCTAACTGTAGAAAGGTGCTGATGTGCACATAAGCTATGTGAGGCCAAGGGAAGAGGTTTGTCTGGGCACCCAGATGACTGGAGTTGGTGCCAGCTCAGCCACCAGACAGCTGCCATGGCCATGAAGACTGGGCAGCCCTTAAATTCTCTAATATGAATTAGGGCTGATACCTACTTTGTAATGATTCTAGATAACATAGATCTTAGCACCTTGTCCCAGCACAGGATAGGCACTCAAATGTATGAGAGCAGTTGCCAGGGTCACACTTTCTAAGTTTCTTTCTAGCTTCACTGTTCCTGGCAAAATGTTGATGGTTATTGAGCTGTATAATAATGGAGGTTCATTGTATCCTCTACTTTCATTTATGTTTGAAAATTTTCAGAATAAAAAAATGAAAAAGGAGAAGCAATGAATGATCTTATATTCCAAATGGCCTGAGTTGGGATAAAGTATCAGCTAGCCCTTCCCATGTGCTTTACCCAGAAAAGGGATCTACATCAGCTTCTGTATACTGGTACCCCACAGATCACATCAGGCTTCGCTTAATGTAGAAAGTATTTTAAATATTAGAAAATTTTATACAAAATGTAGGCTTTCTCATTTCTGAAAAATTAGGGGATCTGGCTACACTGAGGCCACATTTCTGCCAGAAAACAATCACCTAAAAACCTGTTGCCTCCTTGAACCACAGCAAATATTTCACACTCTCCCTTCTCCCTTATTCTGTATTTGGCTCATTCACATTACCTGCCAGATCTTGTAAGCATCAAATACCTCCTGGGATGGCAAATGATTCATTCTTTGAGCAGTGCTCCCATCTGTATTGATTATTCATACCTGTGTTATTGGGCCTGGGCCCTCAGAGGAGTGAGACCAATATATGTCTTGGTACTCCCCATTTCGTTTCCCTGGTGTCTGTAATCATCAACTGATCCTTTCCAAATAAAAGTAAAGAAAAAGACCAAGCAAAGCGGACTTCCATAAATAAAACCCTACATACTTAACTCTGATGAGCCAAAGTGGAAGGGTCTATTCCCTAGAAGTTTGGACAGGTTCAACAAACTCTTGCAATGAGGAACTAGGGAAATAGGAACCACATTCTTGGGCCACATTCACTTTTAAGTAAGATGAAGGGCCAAAATCCAGTTACACCCAGGTTCACAGCAACATTAATTATAAAACCCAAATGGTAGAAGCAACCCAACTGTTACTTTTCCAGGTGGATAAACAAAACAAAATGTGACATATACATACAATGAAGATTGTTCAGCCTTGGCCCTGGCTGGGTAGCTTAGTTGCTTAGAGCATCATTCCAACATGCCAAGGTTATAGGTTTGATTCCCCTTTCAGAGAACAAACAAGAATCAACCAATGTATACATAAATAAGGAAAACAACAAACTGAAGCCTGTCTTTCCCCTCTTCTCCCTCTCTAAAATCACTAAATAAAAAAAAACTTTTTAATTATTCAGCCTTAACAAAGAAAGAAATTCTGACATGGATAAACTTGGAAGACATTATGCTAAGTAAAATAAGCCAGTTACTAAAGGAAAAATACTATAATGCGAATCCACTTATATACATTATCTAGAGTAGTCCAACTCATAAGGACAGGAAGTAGCCTGGTGGTTTCAATGTGCTGGGAGAAGAAAGGACTGGAGAGTTGTTGATTAATGGGGATAGAGTTTCACTTTTACAAGATGAAAAAAGTTCTGTAGATGGATGGTGGTGATCATTGCACAACAATGTGAGTATACTTAATGACACTGAACTATGCATTCTGAAATGGTTAAGATGGTGAGTTTTATGTTTTATGTATTTTACCACAATTAAAAATATAACTAAACAAGCCTATCTCAAAAGCCTATAGTGCTGCTTCTAATGATTTCCTGCCTTCTGACTCTTCTGTACTCCTTTATTTAATTTGTGACAGCAGATGACTCGCAGTCAACAGATGGATGAACTCCTGGACGTCCTCATCGAGAGTGGAGGTGAGACACCTTGTGCCTGGTACTCTAGGGAGCAAACCCTGATGCTCACTATAAATGGGGCCAAAATGTCTATTTATGGAAGAGTGCTTTCTCCATCTGAGCTTCCTGTCCACTTTGGAGTAAAGGAAGGCAGTAATAGATGATTGCTCACTGCCATTTTCCCATTGCCCAAGGAACACTTTCACCAATCATGTTTCAATTCAGTCCCTGTTTCCCTAACATTTCTATTGCTACACTATTTCTTTCTACTATTCTAATCCCAATGACACTAACTTCTTAACTATAAGAAGAATAAATCAAATAAAGCAAATTTTATGCTACCTACCCAAAATGAAATTCAATTAGTAATGTCCCATCGGATGGTCCATTCATGTTTGTCATTCAAGCTAGCAATAAAAAAATAACCAACATATTTTTTACTCCTTTTAAGTCATGTATATATGTATGTATGATTTATTTATTATTACATAGTGTGTGCTTAGAATTTGAAACTGTGCAAATGAATAAGGTCTCATAAGGAGAAGGTGTAGATAGAAATAAAAAAACTTCAGGTCTGAGCCCTTAGGTAACAACACAAAATTTCAGAGAAAGAGTGTCTAGGAGGCCAGCTCAATGCTGCACTGGACCAAGTCCCTACCTTGCAGAATCTGCAGCCTGGTAAGGTAAATTGACAGCAAGCATGTGAACAGACAGGCCCTCTATTGTAACAAGAGAGAAAAAGGAAAACATGGGCACAGATGTAGGTATCTTAACAAGTTTTGTGGTGGAAAGATGAAAAGGCTCATATCAGACACCTCTGTGTTTTAAGTAAAGGATATGGTGAGGCCAGCAAAGAGCAAGTGTGCAGAAAGGGAGCATAGGGAACTCAAAGAAAGAAGGGGAATTATGAGTCAATCATGAATGAATTGAGCTTTCTGGAGAAATGAAGTAGAATTGCTAGATAGTAGTGCCAGTTGTAAGCTCAACATCATGAATTGAAAAGGAAGCCAGACAGCTTCGTTGTGTGATTTTCCCTTTACAGTGTCCAGCTGATCCAGGGGATGCTCAGAAAATACATATTGTAAGATTCACTCAAGTGTGGGGTTTTGCCAGGGGAGAATGATGGAAGAAAAGAACAAAGATATTGAAGATATTTATAAGAGAATAATTATAATGATAAATCAGAGAATATAGCCCAGATAAGGAAAAAAATGAAAACCAGAAGGGACTGATGGATGGTGATAAGATAGTAGAGTCAGTGCTTGGGATGCCTCCAAGTGGCTAAGAAATTGTTGTCATTGGATAAGCTGCAAGAATAGGAGGGGGTGAAAATTGGGAATTTTGCTTGAATTTGAGCTTTCAGGGGAATGAGTACTTGGAAATGGCGAGGTCCACAGTGTGTCCAACAGATTGAGAATGAAGGAATCACTGAAGTTGAGGGTGATGGGAGTGCCAAGGAACTGAGAGATGAAGTGTATAATGGGTCACTTCCAAGGATGCTAAAGTCACATGAAATGACATGAGCTGACATGAGGAAAATATAATGAACAGGGGAGTAGAGTTTTTAGTAGATGAGGAAGAGAGACCAGGAAGCTGATATGGGGTGGGGTGGCAGGGAGAGCAGCATGACCCTATAAACCTCTAAGGAGTTATAAGAAGGTAGGGGAGTAACAATTAGAAAGTGGCAGCAGGTAGCACCCAGGAAGATTCCCCCTTTCTGGCTCTGAAGTCAATGAGCCCACACTAAGGGTGTAACAGATACAATGTTCTCAGGGGATGGCCAGGTGTCAGTGAAGGAGCAGGTAAAGCAGGAACCCACTTTGAGAGTTTGATAAACAGAGTGAAATTTCCAGAAAGAAAGGATTTGGGGAAAGACCAAGGGAGAAGCAGAACTGGGGATATATAGAATAGCCTAGGATGAGACAGGGTGATGAGCAATGACCAGAGAATCAGAGCCATCTCCTATATCTAAGTGTAACTCATTCATTCCAAAGATTCATATTGTGCAGCATGCTGTGTTTAAAGTGACTTGACAATTCCCACTGTGTTTCACCAACAGAAATGCCAGCTGATGCCCGAGAGGATCATTCATGTCTTCAGAAAGTCCCAAAGATGTCTAGGTCTTCTCGCGGCCCTCTAGCTGCCCTCCCCAAACCCTCAGCTTCCTTTGAACAAGTGTCCTCGGGGGGCCAGCTCCCATTTGATCACTATGGCACAGACAGTGATGAGCACCTTGAGGTCTTATTAAATTCCCAAAGCCCCTTAGGAAAGGTGAGTGATGTTGCCCTTCTAAAAATTGGGAGTGAAGAGCCTTCTTTTGATGGCATAATGGATGGATTCTCCGAAAAGGCTGCAGAAGACCTCTTCAACACGCATGAAATCTTACCAGGTCCCCTCTCCCCGATGCACACTCAGTTTTCACCTTCTTCTGTGGACAGCAATGGACTGCAGTTAAGCTTCACTGAATCTCCTTGGGAAACCATGGAGTGGCTGGACCTCACTCCACCGAGCTCCACACCAAGCTTCGGCTCCCTCACCACAAGTGGCCCCAGCATCTTCAACATTGATTTTCTGGATGTCACAGATCTCAATTTGAATTCACCCATGGACCTTCACTTACAGCAGTGGTAGAATGCCTGATGCCAAAGTGCTAAGGAAGACCATTAGGAATTCCACAATCATAAATACCTACATTATCCAAACAGAGGTGCGAAAAGAAGGGGAGGAGAAGATTAAAAAGAAGCAATGGGGACTTCTGTGGCAATCATAAGCACAAATAGGAGTCTTTTAAAATATAAATTGTATTATTTACCAACATTCATTGGCTATTAATGAGTTTAGCAATGCACTTAAAAATGTGCTTTCCCAGATTGAACACACCAAAAAAAAAAAAAAAAAAAAAAATTCACTACCTTTTCCAACGTCAGTATTTTTTCTAGCCCATAATTTAATTAAGGCATTGTTAGGGCATAATAATTTGAATTTGTAAGCTTTTCTCATGAATTTATTGGACCTACTGTGGAAAGAAAATGTATGCTCTTTTGAGAGATACAGGAAAGTCAATCCATCAAAGATTATGGAAGGCATACCTGTGATGGAGGCTGATTCTCATCTCTCCATTATCTATCTTTCAAAATACCATTAAGGTCCAGTTTTGGTTACAGAATTCTTGAGGCAGAATAGAGGAACAGAACCAATTTGTTCCCAGGGAAGCAAAATCAACTCAGTGTCCCTCAGCCACAAAGTTGCCACATTGATGTGGTTTTCAATCTTCTACCCAGGACTCTGTGTGATCATTGATGAAAACAGACCCACCCAGAGCTTCCTTCTTTCTCAACGAATTAGCCGAATCGCTCCCAGTCTCTCTGGTGATAAGCATTACCAGAGGCTAGAAACTCCTGCCATGGAGTTTCTCCAATGCAACCCCCTTCAATTCAGACTAGTGATGACCATCCAAGCAGATAAATTAGGGATTTCTCTAGCCTCAGGAAGCCATGTCAGGGATAGTTCAGACAACACTAAGGGGCATTGTTTCACATATAATGGGAACATCTACCAAGATATTAATCCTTTCTTAATCCTCTTTAGAGTATCTTTATTTTTCTGCCCCAACATTGGGAGAAGAGGACTTCTTAGATCTAAAACTCTCATACTCCTAATAAAGCCATGTTTTTAAAAGCTAAAATTCCAGGTTTTCCTGGAAAAGTCATTCTTCATATGAATAATTTGCTGCAAAAGGAAGTTGAAAGAATGTCCTTAGGAAGAAACTGGTGGCAGCCCATCCATCACAAAACTCATTCTACCCTCATGTGATTTACAACAATCATTGATTTGGGTTGCTCTGGGGAAATTGGAAATCATTCTATTGTAAAGATAAATATGAAATATATTTACAAAGAGAGAGTATTTTAGGTATGGATTTCTGAAAAAAAAAACACAATTGTGTATTGAAAACAATGGAAGGAAGAACAGACAATGGTTTCATGTGCATTTCTCATTATCTCTCAGGCTTTTGCTGGGAGGTGAAAAACTCAAATGTCAGGACAGTCTCCCTAAGGTTCACTATCACTGTGGCTTCAACTTACCATTTTTATAGTGTTGCATGCTGTAGAAAGTAGTTACTGCTGTATTTGTGCGTGCGTGTGTGTGTGTGTGTGTGTGTGTATGTGTACATATATGTTTTAAATCACTAAGGCACTGTTTTCTCATTTTGTAAAAAATGTTCTTCACTGTGCACTCATGGAGAAAATAACCAAAAATGTTGTGATTTTAGAAGTTCTCTTTTTGATAAATTGAAGATTTAGAAGTCATTCCATTATTAACTTGTAAACTTTTGTGAACAGTGCTTTTGGTGACTGCTACTCTGAAAGCTGCCAGATCTTAGGGGTGAGGGATATATGAGGTCTGTCCTGAAAGTATTGGCTGCACAAACTATTTTAACTATATACACATTGGCTCTATGCTTTTGGGACATACTTTGTGTGTGTGTGTGCGTGCGCGCGCGCGCGCGCGTATGTGTATATATATATATATATATATATATATATATATATATATATAACACACATGCATATGTAACAGGCATATACATATGTATATATACATATACATATATACATATGTGGTTGTATCTTGAAAAGCAGTGTTACAGAGTTCTACACCACAACCTTTAAGCCTCGATCTGCTGTGAAATGATACTTGGCCTTTCTCACTATGAGTTTCTAATTAACCAACCAGACTACACATTGCCTCTCTGTGTATGACTAATGGCTCCAGTCTGATGACTCACAGCCACTTGCTTACCATGAACAAGCTCATCTTGACAATGAATATTGATGTGAAAAGACAGAATAGCTTCACCATTAGTAGCTGGAAATGGCAATACCAGTCTCTCATAGAAGAGCATAAAAGGAACATAAAAATTGTTTTACATTCCTTGATCAGCATTGTGCTTTAAAAGGTCCGGATGGTAAATTTTTCATTTTGCTTGTATGTCTGTCATCAGAATGAAAAATCTAGAGGGAAAAATTACCAGTCTTTTCTTTGAAGATAAAGCATGGGAAGAAACCCTTATTAACACATTCCTCACATTGATTTATTTCTCAGATGTTGAAATTCTATTTGGATCTTAACAAATCTTGTTGGTCAGTACATTTTTCATGTGTTACATTGTGTGGTTTGTATGTCATCTTCCCCACCCCACCCCTTATTTCCTTTGAAAAACAAATTCATAGTGTTCCTACTTTGAGAGTGTGGTCTGAGTGTTAATTGTTTTTTCCTTTGAGTATTTCTTTTATTATTATTATTTTTAGTTTATTCATTATTTTCAGAGAGAAGGGAAGGGAAGGGAGGGAGGAAAAAAAGGAGAGAAACATCAATGTATGTTTGCCCTTCACCTGCCTCTAGTTGGAGACCTAGCTGGAGATCTGGTTTGCAACCTGGTTATGTGCCCAGACTGGGAATCAAACCAGGGACCATTGGGTTCACAGGCTGGTGCCAATCCACTGAGCCACACCAGCCAGGGCTCCTTTGAGTATTTCTATCTGAAGAAATAAACTTGGTTAGGAGGCCTCTGTACTTTGTAAGTTTTTGCATCTTTAGGGATCTTTTTAGGATATTGCCTTGTACTGATATACATGCTTCACAGTTGACAAAAGATGGATCCCATTTGCTACTGCAAACCAAAATACTCAACACAGATCAACCAATATTCCTACACTCCTGGAATATGGGTTCCAACCTCTTTCCACATTCTCCACATAGCATATTCACTCAGTCTCTTTGTAACTCAGATGAGATATTTGTGGAATAAAACTGGGGATAATTGGGAGAAAATTGATGAAGTTAGCTTTTCCCTGTGGATAAAATAATTCATTTTAAAATTCATCTGTCTCCTATTCAGAATTTTTTAGAGCTCTTTTAAACTCAGTTGTGTCCTCTAATTTGGTGACAAGCCTAATGAAAAGATGTACAGAGACTTATAAAAATGGCCACATTCATGTTTCTTACTGGTCTTAGAGCCTAAAAATGACTACCTGCCATTTTCTTAATGCTCCTGGAATCCAGTGGTGAAGTGACCTGCACACTTGTAGCCCCTGTGAATGTAGTTGTGGCCCCTTAGGTTCATACTGATCCAACAGACTCAGAAAATTCATTCCTGCACATGCCTTCATTAAGCCAGTGTTCATAAGTAATAGCCTTATTCCTAACAATGTTTATGATGTGACATGTAGTAGAACATTCTATTATAAGGGACTGAGAGAGAAAGGGAAAGAAAGAAGAAAGAAAGTGAGAAAGAAAGGAAGAAAGGAAAGAAGGAAGGAAGGAAGGAAGGAAGGAAGGAAGGAAGGAAGGAAGGAAGGAAGGAAAAATGGTGCTAATTTACTGATCTATGAACCTCTCAGTTCAACTGAGACATTGCATGATGCAGTCATTCTTTAGAAATGCAATGTCTCAGTTGAACTGAGGGGTTCACAAATTAGTAAACTGGCACCATAAATGAGGAAACCATGAGAGTCTCCACCTGAATAGTCAAGGGTCTAGGAACTGGAGACCTTTGCCATTCAAATAATTTATTTCTAATCTGGAAGAAAATAGAAAGATAAATAACTATCCCAAACATTTGAGACAATCCTTTTCAAAAAGTATTTAAATTCTATCAACTCTCCTAGAAATAGATTGTGATCTGGCTGAAAATTCCTGCATCAAATTCACCCATCCAGTGGATAATTACTTGATGTCTAACCTGTGCAAATCACACAAATCCTCATATTTTTAATACCAAACTGATTTAGTACAGGTGGTTTAGATTTTAAGTGGCTGGGGCATTGCAATTGCTATAAGCATGAACACTGGGAAGCTCCCCAGTCCTCAACCCAGAAGGCATATTCATTTTTCCAGAAGGGAGAGCAGAGAGCTCCTTTTAAGCTAAGAGCTATCACCCACACAAATATTCCTTTCTTCTTCTTCTTCTTCTTCTTCTTTTTTTTTTTTCTCTCATCAATGTATGGTTGCGTTTCACCTGCCTCCAGCCACAGACCTGACTGGAGACCTGGTTTGCAACCTGGTTATGTGCCCTGGCTGGGGAATCGAACCTGCGACCTTTGGGTTCGCAGGCCAGCGCCTTATCCACTGTGCTACCAGCCAGGGCCCCTTTCTTTCTTGATGATCAAATAGCATAGCAGCAGTGTATCACTTGGAGATCTTTCAGTATCTCCCACCACTTCAAACATTTGTCACAGTCTTCGGGTTTGTTTTTTATCTTTAGATACAGAGCTCCTTGAAAATTCATGATGGGGAAAGAAAATATTTCTTTTGCCCTACCACTTATCCTTAGCTCCATAATGCTCTCTCTAGACAATAGGGAGAGGCATCCAAGGTGAGCCTCCATCCCTTAGCACTAAAGCTGCAGAGTGTGAAGGCATGTGGGCCTACCCCTTGGGGTTTTGCCACATTCCTCAAGGTGGGAAGTCCCCAAATGCTGGCACACTGTTGTGCTTCAGATATGAGAGAACTTGGAGTGAAAAGAGTCTGGAGCCTTTGTTTTCCTATAAATCCAGTATAAATCTGTAGAGTAATTCAGATACTGAAATTGCTAGTGCTTTATTAGAAAGATGATATTAATAGACATGCAGAGTCTGAGTCCTGGATAAAATGACGGTCCTATAAGGCTGAGAGCTGCTCAGGTTTTATGAGAGAGCTAGGTTTGATTCGATAATCCACATTTTCAGGGGACCCCAGGCCAAACTGAGACTGCATGAATAGATGATTTTAAAGACAGAAAAAGATCTTGGAAGAATTTTGCTATCATCTGCCAGGGAAATTGTAATATGATTCAAGTGGGTTCAGTAACATGCCAGTAAGTTCCCCTTCTGATTCTAGGATTTGGCAATTTTCCCTGTGAATTTTGACAAACTCCTGAACATCTCTTGTGCTTATTTTCAACACATGCTGGTGTTGAAATTTTCTATAAATGGTTTAACCATTTACAAACCATTTTCTATAAATGGTTTAACAACTCCTGAGTGTTTGTAGAAAGGGAATATAACAATGGGGATCCTGGATGCTATTCTAATGTTTTCCAAAGGAAGGGAGCCCATAATGCTCCTAGTGCTCCTGTTCAATGTGCCCGCCCACCTGCAATGAGGAAAGAAGGTAATGTCCTGCTAGGTGCTTGAAACCTTCCCTTGCTCCAACACATCAAGGTGCTTTGTAAAGGAATCAGAAGACCAAGCATACACTCTTTATGGGGCCACTGTGTGGTGGTGTTTTCATGTTGGTCCCCTTTGCTCAACTACATAAATGAGAAAGAAATGTGGGTTATCAGGAAGAGAAAAGAAGCAATAGCTAAAATACCAAAGTTGGCATGTGTTCTTTTAATATATATACATATATATATATTAATAAAATGTTTATTTTGAAAAAATATATAAGCTTCTTCCTTAACTATATGATGTACCAGGCACTGTAAGTATGTCATTTCATTTTACCCTTATAATAGCACCATGAAATGATACTATTATTAATCCTATTTTATTATCCCTAATTTGCATGTGTAGAAACTGAGGTTCAGAGAACCTAAGTTGATTAAAGTTACACACCTAAAAAATGGCAGAACCAATAGGCAAACTTTGCTTATCATCAAAGCCCCTGATCTTCAAAACTAAATCTCACCCGAACTTAACCACTGGTCATTTTAGTAATATGAGGACATTCATGGAAAGAACTGACTTTCAAGGTACATATCTTGAAATACAGGCACACAAAACTTAGTGAACCCAACCTTTTCATTGGTTTAACAACTGAGTACACCGAATAATAAAAATTTAGGCTTCAAGATAACCTATAACTTACAAGGTCTGTCCTGAAAGTATCAAGCCAATATCAACATAATTAAAATAGTTTTCATGACCAATACTTTTGAGACAGACCTCATATGTGTGGATTACCCAAGTAAGAAAGTAAGACCAAGTGAGGGCAAACGCCAGAGGGAAGGAGGAATTGAACTCCTTCAGGGAAGGGACTGTGTGAGAGCCTCGCTCCGGCAACAGGGAGAGGAAGCTCCTCACTGGGTCAGAGGCAGAGGAGAAGAGTCCAATGGGGAGCAGAAACCAGGGAGCGGTGAAGTGCACCAGCTGGGGCGGTGAAAGGGCTGAAAACAGTGCTGCTGGGCCACCAGGGAAACAGTAGCTTAAAGCCCCTTCGAGGGGTGAGGCCCAGCCCTGTGCACCCACACAGGCCTCTAGGCTCCCATGGACTCCAAACTGCGAGCCGGGAACTTGTAGCTGGGGCAACTGACCCGCCCATTGCCGGTGACAAAGGCCGCACTGCAGACGCTCTGGAAAGCTGGGTGCACATCACAGAGGCAGCGTGAAGGACTCCTTGGAGAACTGGTCTGCTTGAAGGATTGGCCCTTGTCCGGGGGGAGCTGGGCAGTGTTGGCAGACCCCAGGCATTGTTGGCAGGCCCTGGGTAGTGTTGGTGGACACCAGGCACAGTTGGTAGATGGGGGCTGCCTCCACCAGGAGCTGCGGGGGCAGGGCCAGTCATCACAGGAGCCAGTGAGGTTGCAGGCCACCCTGCAGGGGTGCCAGGAGTTCCTCTTAGGCAGGAAAATCCACCAGGAGCTGGAGGGGGAGGAGCAGCTATAGACATCACAGAAGCACCCTGCTGGATTTCAAATGGAAGAAAAGGAAGGGCCCCAGAACACCCAGCAGCCCTGAAACCCAGCTAGGCTACTGGAGGTACAGCCTATCTGGGGGCTGACACTCAGAATCAGCCCTGACTGTGACAATCATAGGCCTTGCCACTCCAAGACCAGCTAGACTGTAGACTGCAGAGACCTGACCAAGAAAAAAAGGCAGACTCAGGATATGGATCGTTGCTAATCTTAAACACCTGAGTTGCACTGAGAGCTACATGAACTATTAATCCCTAACATATCCTTTTCAAAAGTTACTTCCAAACCTCACATTTAGTGCATTTGAAGTAAATGCTGTTTAAACCATAGTGTATCACAGCTCACATGTTTTTAATCCTCCCCTATCTCAATCCACCTAAATTCCCAAGACCCTCACCCTACTCTTGATTTAAAGTCTACTCACTCTCTGACTACAACACATTCTCAGTCCTCAATCTAAGTATTCCTCCACTCCCCAGACACCTAAACCCTTTCTTTATTCTTTTCTTCCTTTTTTTTTTTAATTTTTATTTTTTTTTTCCTGCTATAAGCCCACAGGTCCTGGCTTCACCTGGACCAGTCGAGGATCATTAAGGGTGAACAGCCACCTAAACCCTTTCTTCTTCTTCTTATTTATTTTTTCTTTTTTTCCTGCTAAAACCCACAGGTCCTGGCTCCACCTGGACCAATCAGGGATCACTAAGGGTGAACAGGGAGGCAGATGCAGCAACTATATACATAGGCTTACACTGTTCACTCATACTTGAGGCTCTCTGTTTCTCCCTCTCCTCTATTCTATAGAATAGAAAAGTTGGTTTTCTCTTTCATATCACTGCTATCTTTGTTACTCCTCAGCACCCTTCAAAACTATCTATACTTTAGTTAACTTAATCATTTTCCCCCTCCTAAAACAGGCTTACTATATCTACATCCCTATCAAGACTGGCTCAATTGCAGCTGAGGGTGTGATTAAGAGTGGGGATTTCCTTGGAGGGTTTGGGTATATAGTTACATTCATAGGCAGTTAAAAGGGGAAGTAAAAGAGAAAGATATCACTGAAGGTATGGTTATTTTGCCTGGACTGGTGGTTCTATTTTAGAAGCAGCTCAAAAAACAGTGTATGAGAAAGCATAGTAGGAGTGTCTTAACTGGAAGGAAAGGAGCAACATACACAACCAATCCAGAACACAACCAGACAGCCCAAATGAGGGCCACATCAAGAACAGCAAGTGGAGAAAATCTGGGAGACTGCAACATTGAACTCCACAAATCTCCTAACACAGAAGGGTGCTCAAAAAACGCAAGGAAGCAAAGCAGATTAATCCAGGGAAAAAACAAAAAAACAAGCAACAACAGACAACCAAAAATGGGGAAAACAAGAATCAGTCCATCACCAAAAGGAAAGGAAGAATCCCCAGAAAGACCACCAAATGAAACAGAAGCACATAATATATCAGATAAGGAATTCAAAAGAATGATGATAGAGAAGCTCAATGAGCTTAGCCAGCTCAGAGAAAGCTATAAACAACTCCAGTGAAGTTACAAGGAACTTACTGAGAGCTACAACAGCATCAAAAAGGACATAGAAACTATCAGTAAGAGCCAGGAGGAAAGGAAGAATACAATTTCTGAATTGAAGAATACAATAGAAGGAATCAACAGTAGGCTAGAGGAAGCAGAGGACTGGATAAGCAAGTTGGAAGACAATGTAGACATATACTCCAGGACAGCACAAGAGAATGAAAAAATTCTGAACAAGATTGAAAAGGGTTTAAGAGAGCTGCGGGACAACATGAAATGTAACAACATCTGTATCATAGGGATACCGAAAGGAGAAGAGGAATAAGGAATGGAAAACCTATTCAAAAAAGTCATGATAGAAAATTCCCCTAACATGATGAGAGAAAACATTAATCAAGTTCAGGAAGCACAGAGGGTCCCAATGAAGGTCAACCCAAACAGACCAACGCCAAGGCACATTATTATTAAAATGGAAAATTTCAAAGACAAAGAGGGAATCTTAAAAGCATCAAGAGAGAAACGACAAATAACATATAAGGGGGCTCCAATACGGCTATCAAATGGTTATTCAACAGAAACAATTCAAGCCAGAAGGGAATGGCAAAAAGTATTTCAAGTCATGGTAAACAAAGGCCTGCAACCAAGAATACTCTACCCAGCAAGGCTCTCATTCAAGATAGAAGGAGAAATAAGGAGTTTCACAGAAAAAAAAAAAAAAAAAAAAAAAAAAAAAAAAAAAAAAAAAAAAAAAAAAAAAAAAAAAAAAAAAAAAAAAAGACTAAAAGAATACATCTCTACGAAACCAGCATTGCAAGAAATGCTAAAGGGTCTGCTTTAAAAATAAATAAATAAATAAAATGAAGAAACAAAGAAAGCCAAAAAGGAATACAGGTACAAAGGGAGAAAATGCCAATGAATAAGTATCAATCAATAATAACCGTAAATGTAAATGGATTAAATGTACCAATTAAAAGACATAGGGTAGCCGAATGGATAAGACAACATGACCCACATATATGCTGTCTTCAAGAGACACATCTCAGAACAAAAGATCGACACAGATTGAGAGTGGAGGGATGGAAAACTATATATCAAGCAAATGGACATGAAAAAAAAGCTGGAGTAGCAATACTGATTTCAGACAAAATAGATTTTACAATGAAGGCAATAAAAAGGGACAAAGATGGACATTTCATAATACTTAAGGGAAAAATTCATCAAGAAGAAAAACTCTGATAAACATATATGCACCCAATGTAGGAGCTCTGAAATATATAAGGAAAATCTTGGAAGACTTTAAGAAAGATATAGACAGCAACACACTAATAGTAGGGGATTTTAATACCCCACTATCAACAATGGACAGATCTTCCAAACAAAAAATCCCCAGAGATGTTGTGGCATTGAACAACACTCTAGAGGAAATGGACTTAACTGATGTATACACAGTCTTTTACCCCAAAAAGAAGCAAAATACACATTCTTTTCAAATGCACATGGATCATTCTCCAAGATAGACCACATGGTATGTCACAAGACAAGCCTCCACAAATACAGGAAAATGGAAATCATACAAAGTATCTTCTCAGATCGCAATGGCTTGAAACTGCAAACCAATCTCAAGGGAAAAAAACAAAAATACTCTAACTCATGAAGACTGAATAACATGCTTTTAAGTAATGAATGGGTTAACAATGAGATCAAAGATGAAATCAAAAAGTTCCTGGAAACAAATAACAATGAACACACAACAGCCCAAAACCTATGGGATACAGCAAAGGCAGTTCTCAGAGGGAAATGTATAGCAATACAGGTCTACCTAAAAAGGTCACAAGAAGTTTATAAAAACAACCTAACCATAAAGCTGCAAGAACTAGAGGCGCAACAACAAAAAAGGCCAGAGCAAGTAGAAGGAAAGAAATCATCAAGATCAGAGCAGAACTAAATAACTCAGAGATTCAAACTACAATTCGAAGAATCGACAGGACCAGGAGCTGGTTCTTTGAAAAAATAAACAAAATTGACAAGCTCTTATCCAGACTCATCAAGAAAAAGAGAGTCTGCCCTGACTGGTAGCACAGTGGGTAAGATGCCGGCCTGCGAACCCAAAAGTCGCTAGTTCTATTCCCCAGCCAGGGCACATAACCAGGTTGCAAGCCAGGTTTCCAGTCAGGTCTGTGACTGGAGGCAGGTGAAAGGCAACCATACATTGATTCTTCCCTCCCTCTCTGCCTCTTTCCCTTCCCCTCTCTCTGGAAATAATAAATAAAATGTTAAAAAAAAAGAAAAAGAAAAAGAGAGAGAGAGGACCCAAATAAACAGAATCAGACTGACAGAGGAGAAATTACAACTGATACTTCAGAAATGCAAAAGATTATAAGAAATAACTACAAACAACTATATGACAAAAAATATGACAACCTGAACGAAATGGACACATTTATGGGAATGCATAATCTACCAAAACTGAACCCAGAAGAAGCAAGAAGCCTGACTAGGCCAATAACAACTAGTGAAATTGAAGAAGTAATCCAAAATCTCCCAAAGCACGAAAGCCCTGGACTGGATGGATATACAGGTGAATTTTACCAAACATTTAAAGAAGAACTAACTCCTATCCTTCTCAACCTATACCAAAAAATTCAGGAAGAGGGAAGACTCCCAAACTCTTTTTATGAGGCCAATATTATTCTAATCCCAAAAACAGGGCAAGATACAACTAAGAAAGAAAGCTACAGGCCAATATCTCTGATGAACATAGATGCTAATATTCTCAACAAAATATTGGCCAACTGGATTCAGCAGTACATTGCAAAGATCATACACCATGATCAAGTGGTTTTCATCCCAGGGATGCAAGGATGGTACAACATTCGTAAATCAATAAATGTAATACACCACATCAACAAATTGAAAGATAAAAACCATATGATCATATCAATAGATGCTGAAAAAGCATTTGATAAAGTACAGCAACCATTTATGATAAAAAAAAAAAAAAAAAAACCCTCAGCATAATGGGAATAGAGGGAGCATACCTCAACATCATAAAGGCCATCTATGAGAAACCTGAAGCCAACATCATACTCAATGGGCAAAAATTAAAAGCTTTCCCCCTAAGATCAGGAACAAGACAAGGCTGCCCACTTTCTCCACTTCTATTCAACATTGTCTTGGAAGTTCTAGCTATAGCCATCAGAGAAGAAAAAGGAATCAAAGGCATCCAAATTGGAAAGGAGGAAGTCAAACTGTTTTTACTTGCAGATTATATGATAATGTACATCCAAAACCCAATAGGCTCCACCCAAACTTACTCAACCTAATAAGCAAATTTAGCAAAATAGCTGGGTATAAAGTCAATATCCAGAAATCAAAAGCATTTTTGTATACCAATAAGGAAACAACAGAAATAGAAGCGAAAAAACAAGTCCCATTTACCATAGCAACAAGAAAAATAAAGTACCTAGGAATCAACTTAACATAAGGAGGTAAAATACCTGTACTCAGAAAACTACAGAACATTAAAGAAAGAAATCAAGGAAGATACAAATAAATGGAAGCATATACCATGTCCATGGATGGGAAGAATTAACATCATTCAAATGTCCATACTACCCAAAGCAATCTACAGATTCAATGCAATCTCAATTAAAATACCAATGACAGACTCACAGAAATAGAAAAAATACTTCAAAAATTTATATGGAGCTAAAAACACAAATAGCCACAGCAATATTGAGAAAGAAAAACAAGGTAAGAGGAATCACAATACCTGACTTCAAACAATACTACAAGGCTACTGTCATCAAAACTATCTAGTACTGGCATAAGAATAGACATATAGATCAATGGAACAGAATAGAGAGCCCAGAAATTAACCCAGGACTCTATGGTCAACTCATATTCGACAAAGAGGAAGGAACATCAAATGGAGTAAAAAGAATCTCTTCAATAAATGGTGTTGGGAGAATTGGACAGCAACATGCAAAAAGATAAAACTAGACCACCAACTTACACCATACACCACAATAAAGTCAAGATGGATAAAGGACTTAAACATAAGCAGTGCCACCATAAAGACCCTGGAGAAAAATATAGGCAGTAAACTTTTGGATATCCTACACAGAAATATGTTTACTGATACTTCACCAAGGGCAAAGGAAATCAAAGAACGAATCAACAAATGGGACTATATCAAATGGAAAAGTTTCTGTTCAGCTAAAGAAAATATCAGCAAAATTCAAAGGGAACCAACTTTATGGGAAAACATAATTGCCAATGATACCTCAGACAAGGGTTTGTTCTCCAAAATATATAAAGAACTAATGTGACTCAACACCAAAGAGACATGCAGCCCAAATAAAAAATGGGCAAAAGACCTGAACAGACAACTCACTGAGGAAGATATACGAAGGGCCCAGAGGCATATGAAAGAATGCTCAACATCACTAGTCATCAGAGAGATGCAAATTAAAACCACAATAAGATATCACCTCACACCTATCAGAATGGTAATCATCAGCAAATCAATAAACAAGTGTTGGTGAGGATGTGGGGCAAAGGAAACCCTGGTGCACTGTTGGTGTGAGTGCAGGTTGGTGCAGCCACTGTGGAAAGCAGTATGGGGTTTCCTTAAAAAACTAAAAATGGAACTGCCTTTTGATCCATCGATTCCACTCCTGGGACTATACCCAAAGAATCCTGAAACACCAACTCATAAGAACCAATATACACCTATGTTCATAGCAGCACTATTTACAATAGCCAAGTGCTGGAAACAGCCTAAGTGCCCATCAGTGGGTGATTGGATCAAAAAACTTTGGTACATTTACACAATGGAATACTACACAGCAGAAAGAAAGAAGGAACTCCTACCTTTTGCAACAACATGGATGGAACTGGAGAGTATTATGCTGAGTGAAATAAGCCAGTCAGTGAAGGACAAATACCATGTGATCTCACCCTTTACAGAACAATAATGAACAAAACTAACAACAAGCAAAGCAAAACCAAATATATGAATACAAGGAATAGGCCTTCAGTGGTCAGGGTGAAGGGGGTTGGGTGGAGGGGCAGGCAGAAGCAAGGAAGGGGAGCAGTTTAGACAAGAACCTAATATAAAGGAACCATGGACATGGACAACAGGTGGGTTTGACTTTGGGGGGAATGGGTGGGTGGGGAGGGGTACAGAGGGGAGCAAAAAAGGGATGGGTGTAATACAACAATAAAATTAAATTAAAAAACAGAAAGAAAGAAATTGAACCTTACATTGATTTCAATGACAAAGGGAAAAAAGAAAAAAAGAAAAAGAAAGTAAGACCCAGTATTTATCTATCTGCTTTTCTTTCCTAAGTACACTCCTGACTGTCATATTCACATCCATGATTATATAAAATGCATGAAAGAACTGAGGTGTTGTGAATAGAGCTTTGGAATGGGGGGTCTCAAATCCTAGTTTAGAATTAATCTTGTTTTATATCATGGCCCTGCCTTCCCTTTGGCTTTATTTTCTAGTGAGCTCCCCCCATATAGAAGCAAGGTCACAGGTTTGCAGCAGCCCTCAAATGTGCATCCAACTGGATTAGCCATTCCAAACAATGTGGTCTTCTCATTCCTGAGTCCCAGCAGAAATCTCACAGCCGTCTCTCAGTCGTCCAGAGAGGGGACAGTCATGACTGAGAAATACCCTCACCTGTCCAAAACTGAAGTAATGGAGAAAAAAAGTACAGTGAAAGCAAGGCTTTAATGGCGGTCTTGCAGGATCAGGTGCCTGTCTGGTAGGCAGGCACACCCAGTGGAGGTGTAGTGGGGCTTTATTCCCTAGTGCATAGGTCCCTTTCCTGGGGATGCACTTTGTTCAATAATGACCAAAGGTACAACCTTCCTCATCATGTCTAAAGATGGTTGGCTATTTCTTTTCCCTCTGTTCTTAAAGACATTCTCCACAAGCTGCAGAAGTCTCCTGTTCCTAGTTCTAATTGCTACGTTCTTTTTCAGACATTCTGTTTTCCCCTTTAGTTACCTGGTGTCCTTAAAGACCCTCTAAATGATATGTTGCGGTTTGGCACATCTGCTAAGCTAGTTGTACAAACTGGCTACCAGTAGCTTTAAATGGTAAGGGTCCTGTCTTTTTTTCCTTTTTGGCTGCTCATTTGACTATAATATCCCCTCTTCAAGTAACAGGGACCCAAATCTTTGGGAACTTTAAACTTATGAATGCAAAAGTTAGGATCGCCAAAGGACAGGTGACCAGCACCCATGTCGTCATAGGCTAAGTGGCCTGATGTCCCCAGGCCAAAGGCTGGGAGGCTGGGTGCCCCCCATGCAGCAAAACGGGCCAAGAGGAGACTGAAGAGAAGAGAAGAGGAGAGAAGATCCAAGAGAAGAGAAGAACCAAGAGAAGAGAAGAGAAGAGCCAAGAGAAGAGAAAAGCAGACAGGAAAGAACGAGTCCTTTGTTATGATGAGTTATATAGTTAGTGAGATGGGGTGAAGATGTTACATTTTGATTGGTGGATAAAGGTGGGGCCCACTCTCTTGGGGAGATGACATGACTACCCAAATAGTAGTCATGCCATAGGTAGGTAGGGTGGGGGTCTGTTGGCCTGAATGTTTATCTTGTTCTAGACTATTTGTTCATTTTGCATGCATGATGAAAGGCAGGCAGTTAACCAAAGTTATTTTAGGGGCTTTTCTTTGTGCACTGTAGTCCCCCTCTCCTTCTAGGCCTTGGGATGAATACACGGTCTCAAGGTTTTCCTTTCCCCAGCTATTGGAGATAACACAGACTTTCAAGGGCTCCCCACATCCTGCACTATTACAGTTTACTTGTGTTGTTCAGAATACCTGGCAGCCTTATCAGACCAGGCTCAGGATGACTGGGTCAGTGGCTGAGACACGTCTCCCTTTGTTTCCCTTCTGTCTATAGACTGTACTGTCCTGAAAATAAACCATTAATATTTCTACTTATTATAATGACCATCCCTCTGGTCATAAGAATGAGGCACAAATTCATTCAGTTCATTCACACAGCCTGGGTTCCCTGCTCAGCCCTGAGCCAGGCAGGGGGAGCATTTGAATCTCATGGACTAACTATAGAGAAGGTGAGGTTTTCTAAATCATGATGCTATTACCAAAAAGAGGTATGGTGCTGAAAAGACACAAGCAGTACATTTCTACTACATGGACCCTGCTTTCAACTTTGTCAACTAATGAAGGAGACAAACAAGAAAATGGGGAATGACATCTGCTCTAATCATGGGAGTAAGTGCATACTATGTGCTATAGGAAGAAACTTGAATAAAACCATGGGTAGGAGAATGGTCCAGTAGGACTCTCTGGAAGAGACCACTAAATCAAGACATTAATGACATAGGAGTTAGCCAAGCAAAGGCTGAGGAAAAGAGCATTCCAAACAGAGCAGCAGCCTGTGCAAAGGCCTGGTGATGAGAATTCACCATGTTGAGAAGGATGTTAGGATTTCAGGATGGCTAGAGATTAAAGCAAGGAGGCAGCAGGCATTGAGGGTGGAGATGCGGGAGGTGTAGGAGAAGTTGAGAGCTGTATTAGTTTGCCAGGGCTGCTGTAACCAGGTGTCCTAAACAATGGAAATGTATTGTCTCAGGCTAGAAACCCAAAGTTAGAGTGTTGGCATGTTGGTTCCTTCTGAGAGCTGTGAAGGAAGAATCTGTTATAGGCCTCTTTCTTGGCTTGCAGTTGGCTATCCTCCTGTTTACATGGTTTTCTCCCTGTATCTTCTTACTTGTGTCTCTGTCCAAATTTCTTTTTATAAGGATATTAGCCATATTGGATTAAGACCTACCCTAATGACCTCATTTTAACTTGATCACCTTTGTAAAAGACCCTATCTCCAAGGAGACATTCCCCAAGAATAAGAATTTTAATATGTGAATTTGGGGGTGCGGGTCACACAGTTCAACCCATAATAGGCACCAAGTAGGGGCCACATCATGAAGGGCTTCATAAGACATATTAAAGAGGATAAACTTAATTTTAAAGTAGCAGGGCATCATTGAAGAGTTTTAAGCAAGGAAACACTGTACTTTATACTTCAGAAAGATAACTGGCTACACTGTGGAAATGAATTGGAGTGTCAGGGACAATGGGAAGCCTGGTAAATTTCTGTGAATTAGTTTGATAAATCACTGATGCCCTCTTTATTCTATAGACATAAAAACTTAAAGGGAAATGATGAGCAATCCAACATATCAGATTTAGTATATTAATAATGATGGGTTGGAGTGGGAGTAAGAGTGAAGGTAGTTAGTGACTTAAGAACTTGTTGCAATACATCAGCCAAAAAGCAAATCATAGTTCTACTAAGAAAGTGATGGTAGGAATAGAAAGATGAATGTAGATTTGAAACTTGTAAATGAGGGGAAAGCATAAACTTGATCGTTGAATATGGGTATAAATTGGGGGAAACAGTTGGATTTGGGGGTGGGATAGTTGAATGTTGGGTGTATGTTAACTTAATTCAAAGAGGCAAAAGGCCAGAATAAGGAATAGTTAGTTACTTAATGGAAAAAATTACAAATTTGATTTTTAAGGGTCTAGTGTCTATGGGGTCTTAAGTCAAAAGAATTCTGTAGAGAATTCTGGCACACAGAGTGGCTTTGAATGGCAATTTAAATATGGGAGTAGCTAGCATACAGGAGATAACTGAAATCTTGAGAATATCTGTGGCCTGTGCAATGGGGTGGATGACGAACAAAGAGGATCCTGAGGGAGATCAATATTTAAGATATTAGTGATGTAGTCATGGCAGCTTAATGGAAGCATTGTCCCATGCACCAAAAGGTTGGGGGTTTGATTGAGGGTCAGAACACATACCTAGGTTGCAGTTCAGCCCCTGTTGATTGGTTAGGACACCTATGGAGGACAATTAATTGATCTCCCCCACCCCATTCCTCTCTATCCCAAATCAATAAAAACATTTAAGAGGAAAAGATATTAGCAAAAGAGAAAGAAAAAGAGTGGCTAGAAAGTCAGGAGCAAAACCAGAAGAAGGTGGTATCCCAGACAATGAAGTGAGAGAAAATTTCAAGGAAAAGGGAGCCTTTAGTCCAGTCTAATGTCAGGATATAGAGGCAGCTAGAATGCACACCTGGACTTGGTCAGAACTGTAACAGAATATGTTGGTTAAGCTAGCTGGCTCCTATTGATGTATTAACAAAGCTAACCAAACCCACCCTAAATGTGTGACTTAAAGTATAAATAACCTTCCCCTAAAGTCAAAACAGGGGTGACTTTTAAGAGCTGCCTCCCCTTGCTGCTCCCCTGTTTTCTGAATCTCCAAATAAACTCATGGCTTGATTCCACACAGTGGTCTCCAGGCGTGATTTCTCTAAGCAAGGCTGCCCTGACATCTAACACTACAGTGTTCCATTAAGGTGTTTGATTTAATAAAAAGAAGTTGGTTGCTAACCATGGCGAAATCATCTTGGGTGCTTCAATACTGAGGCCAGGTGTAGATTGGGGAACTAAAAGGAAGTGAGGAAGAGGGGACGGTGAATCCAGGCATGGCTTCAAGATATATAGCAATGTGGGAAAGAGGACACACAAGGTCACAGCAAAGAGTCAAAAGTTTACAGGGTTGATTTGTAAGAGGAGAGATATGTAATCTAATATTAAAGCTAATGAGAATTACGTAGTGTATCCAAGGAAAAGTGGTAAAGAATGGTATTCAGGCTGACTTGCCTTTGAGAAGAGGAAGGAATTACTTGCTATGACGAAAGAGAAAGCGAAGGGCCAGTGAAGATGTAGGTACATTGACAGGTGAAGATGCAGATACACTGACAGGGGAAGATGCAGGTACACTCACACGGGAAGATGTGGGTACACTGACAGGGAAAGATATGGGTACATCGACAGGGGAAAATGTGGGTACACTTACAGGGGAAGATATGGGTACACGGACAGGTGGGGCGGTAAGACGGTTAAGACCTTGAGGGAGTTCTCATATGGTGGCTTACAATTTATACTTGAAATACGAGGGAGCAATAATGTTTGTCTATGGGGTAAAGAAGGGCAGGGCAGAAGTTTTAATAAAAATGGAGGAAGGTCAGATTAAAAGGAAAACAGAGGAGAGAACTTATTAGGAAACACTGAAGGATGCTGAGGCAGAGTTGGAAAACTTGGCTGTAGAGCATCCCATCTGCACAATGGTGGGACTTTCCATTAACAAAATTGATAGCCAGGTGATTGGAAGCAGGTAAGTCAAAAAGGTGGGTGGAGCCAAATTTAGGATGCTGCAGGAGTAAGTATGTATTAAAGTAAGAACACAGAATTGGGTAATTGGGGATACAGCTAAAGAGAAGGTAAAATGGTGAACTACATGGTATACAGTGCACTGTTCTAGGAAAATAAGTGAAGATTGGACACAGAAAGCCCTCAGATCAACAAAGCAGAAGCTGATTGAGAATTGATGCAACACTCTATTAGTCAGGATTCTCCAGAGAACAGAACCGATACGATAAATGTATATATACATATAAAGATAGAGGTAGAGAAATATAGTAAGAGGTCTCTCTATCTACATGTTTATATAGAAAGATATCTCTGTATATATAGAGAGTGAGATAAGTTTACACTAGTGAGTATGCAAGAGTTTATTCTTGTATTATAATTTATTAATTATTGCATTGTTTTCCATACAAACAACTGTAAACCTACTTTTGCCCCACCCTATAGATATGTCTTCATTGAGATACAAAGATTGATTATGGGAATTGGCTCATGTGATTATAGAGGCTGAGATATGCCACAATATATTGCCAGCAAACTGGAGAACCAGAAAAGCCAGTAGTAATTCAGTCTACGTCTGTCCGAAGGCTGAAGAATTAGGGAGCCAATAATGTATATCCCAAAGTCTGAAGCCTTGAGAACCAAAGGCTCTGATGTCTGTCCCAGCTCAAGGAGAGAATTCCCACTCCCTCCACTTTTTTGTTGTATTTAAGTCCTCAACAGATCAGATGTTGCCCAGCCACATTGGTGAGGGAGGACCTTCTTCATTGAATCTACTGATTCAAATGTAATCTCTTCTGGAAATACCCTCAGACACATCCAGAAAAAATGTTTTACCAATTGTGTGGGCATCCCTTATCCAAGTCAAGTTGCCACATAAAATCAAGCATTACAGCCCTGGCTGGTCTGGCTCAGAGGACTGGGGATCATCCCACTAACAGAAGGGTCACCAGTTCGATTCCCAAATAGGGCACGTGCCTGGGTTGTGAGCTGGGCCCCTGGGTGGGGGTGTGCAGGAGGCAATCTACCTACGTTTCTCTCACATATTGATGTTTCTCTCCCTCTTTTTTCCCCTCCCTTCCCCTCTCTCTAAAAATAAATACATAAAATCTTTAGAAAAATTAAGCATCACAAATACTAATAATGACTATATTGTAATAATAATATAAATGAGTATCCATCATCTATATTACTGTTTAATGGAGATGAATAATGATCCCCATGAATGGCTTCAAGTGAAAACCCTGATTCCCCACATGCCTAGATTAATAGGAAATCCTCTTTATCACTTGAAAGCCCCCTTCACCCCAAACGTCAAGGAATGCCCATGTGTCTAGTGCTAGAAAGATGAGTACACTGTTCCTGACTTTTGCTGTGAAACTGAAACACAAATGCATCTTCTCAGAGACTAGAGAATTCTATGGCTACTAAGGTGGGTTGTTTTGAGATGGATCTAGGTGCCTCCTTGTCTGCAGGACTGGAATTAGTACCACAGCTGCTGAGAGGGAAGTCCATGGACTTTCCACTAGGGGTTCCTCATGAGGTGTGGTCTCATTCCCTCAGTATCATGCTCAGGCAAAGGACCTCCAGGCTGAAGTCAGCTAGGGCTCCACTACGGGCAGAGCTGTTCTTTAAGTAGCCTGGCCCTCTAGATGGGCATGTGAACCCTGTCCTCCTGCTGCTCTTCCAAGCCCAGGGCAGGATTTGAGCCCTCTGTGTTCCTGCTGCACATCAAAGTGGCAAGTGTTAACACTGCCACTTCAACAGGAAAACAGGTCTGGCAAGGACAGGGACCAGTGGGGATGATCATATACTTATTATCTAGATTAGAATACTTTTGTTCATGACAAATACTAAATCTAACAGGAGGCCAAGACTACAGGCATATCCAAGACTGTCCCAAGCAAAGCAGGACAGTAACCACCCTAAATAAAAGCCTTTTGAAAGACCTAGAACCCCCCTCCATTCACTTTCAATTATGTCCGATTGTTTAATTGACATGAGTCAGGGGACAGGACTCTTTTTTGTTTTTTGTTTTTTAAATCATTTTCTAGTATCCTTTCCTCTCCCAAGCTGTCACCCATTCTTTTTATTTATTTTGTTTATTCTTTCTTTCTTTTTATTTATTTTATTTTACTACTGATGTGTTGTATGTAAACAAAATCACATAGTATGTACTCTTCTGAATAGGGCTTTTTCTGCTCAGCCTTGTTTGTGATATTCCTCCATATTCAGTGCAAAAGTAATGTATTCATCTTTCTTATGGTATTCTGTTGTATGAGTATATTGCCATTTATTTATCCACTCTATTATTGAAGGACATTTCAATTGTTTCTGATTTTTAATAGTTAAAAATATTATTGACAAGTATTCTAGCACACGTCCTTTATTGCAAATACATACATAATTTTGTTGAACATGTGTAATTGTCTGGTTATGAGGTCTGCATACTACTAAGCCTTACCTGAAAATGCAAAAATTATTTTCCCACTGAAATGGGGGATTCTTTATAAGTTCTGGAATTGAGGCTCTAGACAGTTATATGTACTGTAAATCATTTCTTTCACTATGAGAACTGCTTTCTCATTCTTTTAAAGAGGTATCATCTGATAAATGAATGTTCTTAATTGTTATATAGTCCAGTTGGTCAATATTTCCTTTAAGGTTAGAATTTTTGGTGTCACCTTTAAGAAATCATTGTCTACTCTGAGTTCATGTAGACATTTTTCTCTCTCTTCTTTGTCTTGTTTGTTTTGGACAGAATTTTTTAGTAATATTTTTCAGAGAATGAGTGACTGATAAACATTTTTAGCCTTTTTTGCACCCTTGTTTGTGATTGTTAGGCCAGATGTAGACTTTTTAAGTTGCACAGCCTGTTTCCATAGAGCTCTGTAATTGTGACTCCGAATTTGATTGGCATTGAATATGAAACATGAAAAAAATGTATGTATCTTCAGGGTTTTTAAAAAATTGAGTTATAAATCACATATATAACATTACATTAATTTCAGGTGTACTAATGTAATGGTTAAATATTTGTGTATATTGCAAAATGTCTGGTTAATAATAATAGTCTAGTTAACACAATAAGTCTAGTTAACATCCATCACCACACAGTCACAGATTTTTCTTTTGTGATGAAAACTTGCAAGATCTACTCTCTCAGCGACTTTCAAATATACAATACAGTATGTATCTATCTTGCAATTCAAGCTTTACCAAGATATGTCTAGTCCCCCCACTACCACCACCACACATACACACTACGAAGTAATATTCTCTGGCATTTTGTGAATTATTTTAATTTTGACTTGGGCCATTCTTCAGCTCTGCAAAATGTTTTCCCAGAGTTTTTATGCTTATTTCTTCATCATCTGCTATAAAAATTCTATTACACATTTTTAAATGTTCTGAAAAAGATTCCACATCTCTTTTCTTCTTCCCATCATTTCATTGGACTACTTATATGTTTTGTCCAAATTTTGGGAGCATTCTTTCAGTTTGTCTCCTAATGCACCAATTCCATTTGGACCATGCGATATTTCCTGCTTCTATTGAGTTTCATTAGTTTGGGAATCAAGTGTTTGTTATCCAAGAACTCTTTCTTGTAGGATGACTCTTTTTCATGGCAATCAGCTCATGTCATATTAAGGCAACATTCTTGTTCTTATCAAGAATACAAATTAGCCTTTAAAAATATTTTTCCCTTATTCCTGTTTAACATTTTCAGTGGAGGCCATTTGTATGAATTCTCAGATTAGTCCCCCTGTTTCATGGAGACAACAGCCTGTAAAAATAGAACAGGCATTTGAACCAGGAAAACCTGAGTTTGAGTCCCAGTTGTGACAATTGAATGGCTAGTCACCTAAACCTTCTGAGCTTTTGTTTATTAGATGGGATAATAATAAAATCCTTGTTCCAGAGTTCTTCTAAGGATTAAATAAGAATGTATGTTGAAGTACTTGTGGTAGTACTTTGCTAAACAATTTATTATCATTATCTTCATCATCATCATCATCATCATCATCATCATCTTTACTAGCCTAATAAACCACTGTTTATTCATCATCACATAAAGATACCTGATTAGTCCAGAGTTGGTGGCTGAGAGGGTAGGGAAGGTGGTCTATCAGAGATGGGATAGGTCTCCGTTTAACTTCACCTAGAAGGGTACTGGACATATTCTGCCTGGCCTGTGCTCCCCTCACTCAGAACTCATCCATACTATTTTCTGCCAAGATTGTGAGTGAGACCTTTCTCTACTTTTCACAAGTGACATGGAATTTCTCTATTACATTTGATGAGTTATTTCAAAATGATGCTGGAGGAAAGAATGAGTCAAAACAACTCACTTTAGTTAACATTGTGGTTCCAAAACTTGAATTTACATTTTACTATAAGTAAAGAGAATTAACACATAAAAGGTTTAGGTAAGAATATAGTTGACTATTTCTATCCTTTGGGGGTAGTATAGGTTTTCTAAACATTAAACCAAAAGCATAGAATAAAAGTAAAAATTGATGGATTTGATCACATAAAAAAATTCCTGGAAGACAAAAAAACAATATTATATATTTAACAGGGAAAGGAAAAACTAGAGAAAAGATTTTTCATAAGATACTTGGCACTAGATAATTAATATAACTAAAAGATATTTTAAAAATCAATAAGAAAACATGAAACCTTGTAAGATAAAAATGGGCTGAGGACATGAATAAGTAATTAATTAACTGAAGAAGACATACAAATAGACATGAAACATGTGGGAAAATGTTTAATGTAATTTTAAAAGTACAAAATAAATCAGCTCTATAATGCTATTCTCATCTATTCATCTGTCAAGCTTATTATTAAAACTGGTAATACTCAGTGTGGGTCAGAATGTGGGTAAATAGAATATTCATGCGCAGCAGGTGGGACTGGAAAATATTTCCATTTTGGTTTAGAATATAATTTGTCAATACAACAAGAAGCTTGGATCCAGAAATTCTAATTCTTTAATGTTGGCTATTAAGGAAATAAATATATGTGCAAAATTTTAGCCACCAATATGTTAACCACAGAGATCTTTAGAATAACAGAAGATAGGAAAGATTATCAACATAACAACAGTGTGATCACATTTAAAAAATATATCTGTAAATTCTTAATATTATACCAGTTACTAAGAATATGCATGGTTCCCATTTTCAAGTTATCTTAGGTATTTATTTTTAATAAAGACCATTATAATATATGCACAGTTATATATAAGCACACAAATTTTCAGATTTTATTCACTAACATTTTATTAGTGAAATAATTTTATTAATAATTTTAACATTTATTCCTAGAAGTAGTATTGGTTTGCTGGTTTTGTGTTGGTGCTATCTTCATCAGGTTTGTTAACATGGTTAGGCCAATTCATAAGATGAACTGGATTGCTTTCATTTTATTTTGGTGCTCTAGAACACTACACAGCAGGGGAATTAGCTGTTCCTAGAAGCTTTAGAGAGATCTCCATAAAACCATCTGGGTCAAGCTACTTTGAGGAGTGTTGCTTTGTGACCAGTTTTCTAATTTCTTCAGCATTTTTGGTCTGCTCATACTTGCTACCTGTTTTTGAAACACCTACAGCAATTTATATTTTTCCTGGTGGAAAAAAGTCAACTTTAAAATAAGTAAACATAAAATTGTGAAAGTATTCTCTCATTATTTTTTCCATGTGTGATTAAATCCTTTCTTCTCATTCCTCAAGATGTGTTTATTTTCCTTATCTTTAGATATGCCTTTAAGCTATCTTTTAAAATGACCAGTGCAGAAATGAATCATCACTAATTTCTCCTTTAATTTCAGCTGTAGTCTGTGTCAGTCCTGCTGCAGGAGGGTTTGTCCTGGAGCCCAGGGTGAGGGACAAGGAGCCCCCTGGAGGGAGCTCTTCCCACAGTGGTGGCAGAGATAGAAAAGGAAAAGAGAAAGATGCACAAAGTTTCTCTGTGAATAGTGTGAAAATGACACGTGTCACTTCTACCCACATGCCATTGGCCAAAGTGGTCACATAGTCAAGTCTAAAGTTACTAGGTAGGGAAATACATTCTGCCCAAGATGAGGCTGAAAAATTGGCATTGATAATGACCAAAGATGGGAACATCTATTAGCCATTTTCAAAGACACCTCAGGCTAAAGATATGCTTTAACGGTGTAAATTTGTACCTGCAGGTATAATGGCAATTAGAATCTGAAAGGATAAGTAATATCCTTCAATCACAGTGTAGCACTGAATGTTATGTTGGACATATTAAATACTGGAAGGCTTAGAGATATTTAGGCCAACAGCAATTTATTGAGCAAATAAACTGGTCAATTTGTTGATTCCCCAAAATGTATGACTTGGTGATGTTTTATTAATAAATATTTTTAAGATTTTATTTATTATTATTTTAAAGATTTTTAATTTATTATTTTTAGAGAGAGGGGAAAGAAGACAGGAAGGGATAGAGACATCAATGGTTGCCTTTCACCTGCCTCCAGCGACAGACCTGGCTGGAGACCTGGCTTGCAAACTGGTTATATGCCCTGGCTGGGAATCGAACCACCGACCTTTGGGTTTGCAGGCTAGTGCCTTATCCACTGTGCCAACAGCCAGGGTGCGTATACTATAACCCTCCTTGTAGTAGGTGAGGGAAGAGTAGCCTGGAGAGGTCAAGTAAAATGACTGGATATGGTCATACTGAGCTTGTCACTTCCTTCTCCCTTGTGGTGGACCCTATATTCTGCGTATTCCGAATTCTAGTCTATAGACCAGTGCTCTCCAACAGAACTTCCTGTGATGACAGAGAAGTTTTATTTCACATTGTCTAACATAGCAGTGATGAGCCACACATGGTTATTGAATACTTGAAATATGGCTAGTTGTAGTTGAGAAAAAGAAATTTCTAATTTAATTTAATTTAATTTGAAATTAAATAACCAAATGTGTCTAGGGACTCTCAAGTTGGACAGGGCAGCTGTAGTGAATGCTTGGACTCAGAATGAAGATGCTAAAACCACTCTAATTAAGGTGCTTCTAAATGGATTAGCAGATTTCAACAGAAAAATATATCAAATAAATAGTACAATATTGTTGAAGTGAGTAAAAAACCAATTTTTTTAAAAAGCAAGTCATATAATCAAACTTAAAATCAATAGGTCAAAGTCCTCTCCTAGGTCAAAGTCAGGTATATAAGAAATAAAATTTTCCTTAGTTGTCCTCATTTTCTTCCTCTTTCTTCAAACACATTCAATTTTAATTTTAATATCTATTCTTCTGATGGCAGAAATTAAATTTCAGGTAATTCAGGTCATTTATTCAACATCTTGGCCATTGCTGCCTTCTCATTCTCTGTGATACCAACAGCTTTCACACCCTTCATGGTACACTCATACGTACCAATCAGTGTGCAGACCCTGATGAAGGTAAGTCTGGGGCCACCACAGGACTGTGATGTAGGTACTTTAGGCACTCCTAAATGGACATCTTTCATGCTCCTAAGTCTTAGAAGGCAGAGGATGTCTGGGACTTTTGCCTTTCCTAGCTTGCACTAAGAAGTGATGTATACTAGACCCTCCATTGTGTTCAGATTCCCCCAAAATATATATTTACCTCCAACCCTAACCCAAATTTTGATTGTGGGAAAGTATTAGGTACAGGCCAGTTTCTCAGAGATAGTCACTGTAGTTGTTGACTTAGGCTCAATTGTGCTTCAGTAACAAAAAATCCCCAAGCCTCTGACTTATTAGCCCAACAACAAAGATATATTTCTCACTGAAGTTGGATGGCCACAACTCTGCTCCACGGCAGCTCCCTAGCTGACTTATGATAGAATATGAAAGGAGGTAGAATCACAAAATGACTCCTAAGACACCTGTTCCAGAGGGGGCAGAAGGCACTTCTGCATATATTCTTAGTCCAAAGAAAATCACAGGATCAATTTTGACCTCAATGGGAACGTTAATTATAATTCTTTTCCATAGGGAGAGACAGTGATATTTATGAACAGTAATACAATCTGCACACTTATCATTTATTTTCCTTTCCTTTCCTCCTGTCCCTTCATCTTTAACACCCCACTGCCTGTGGGTTCTTCATCTGGAATAAGCAGCATAGTATATTCTTCAAACTCTATTTATGGTATAGTCTATTAAAATTTCAAAGCCCATATTCTTGAAACTCAAAACCCCTTTCTCTCACATGCATTTCCAAAGCCTGCTTTGAAAGATGAAGAGTAGACTTGACACCTCTTTCTCCTTTTTTTCCTGCACTGTCATCACTTCCCTGGGATAGAAAGCAGAGACATTGTTGACTGCTTCCTGAATAAAGAAAAAAGCTCATTGGAGAATAGTAACTGTGTGAAGAAGCCATCAGTTAATACAATATTATTGGACTACACTCTAGCAGGGTAGGCTATCTTTTATGGAGAGGCAGAGATTTCACTTTTGGAACTGAAATATCTTGTGATTGAAGGCCATGATATTGGAGTTGTCTGCCAGAGTCCTCTAGGACTAGTGCCCTTCAATACAGCAGCCTCGACCACATGTGACTATTAAGTACTTAAAAATGTGGTTAGGGTGACTGAGGAACCAAGGTTTAAATTTTGTTTAATTTAAATGAACTTAATTTGCAATAGCCACATGTAGTTGGTGGCTATTATTTTGGATAGTGTGATTCTAGAAGTTACCAGAGATATTGTCATGCAGTACCCTTAATGCTATGCCTTGGTTTAAAAAGTAACCTCAAAATGGAATTAACTTCATTTTGCATAAAAATTAAATTGGCATTATAGTTGGTTAAGAGCAAATAATGTCTTCACTTAATTGGCTAGAGCTGCCTGACCTAATAAGCAGAGGCTAAATTCACAATTAATTAAAGATTTCATGTTCATTCATCCAAGACATGCCTCAAACCATCTTCTGTTCAGCTGGCCAGCAGGAAACTTATAACCATATTTAGGACATCTTGCAATTATAATTAATATATGCAAAATTTCTCATTTCAAAAAAAGTTCTTTCATTTATCAGATTAGTAATTCTGTGGTAAGAATAGCATTTTTCTATTACACTAACTATAATCATATTTATTGCAAATGAATATGATATAATGTACTATAAAGATATTTGTGCTACTTGATTATTGGTAATTTAACAAATAGTTCTCTATGTGTTCCATTTATTAAGCAGTATTATTTCTCTATCAGAGGTGAGAAACCTGAGGCATAGGGAGGTTATGTAATTTTCCTCCTAAGGTTATACAATTGCTATGTAGAATTCTAATATGTGAACTTTTGTCTGTTTGATCCAAAGCTTCAATCACCTAACAACACTGTTTTTACTGGATAGATAATGGTAAAACCTAACTTTAGTAACCTGAATTTTCCTATGGACAGAGCCTGCAGAAAGTTACAACTCCTTTTCAAAGAGCCAACTGATACCAATGGGATGCTGCTCTGCAAAATACTCTAAGTCTGCCCCGGCTGATGCCCCTCGGTCTCCTGGGGTAGAAGGGAGATTTGATTAGCTATGAAACCAGAATCTAAGCCATTCCGGGAAGTACCAGTCAAATGAGCCCACAGGTGCAATACCACCATCATTATATCCTTCTGTATTGGTTTCGGGTTACCTATTGGGTTTGTTGAAAACTCAAACTCAAACTTCTGGATGCATACCGTACCTGATTCAAAATCTACCTGTCAACCCCTGTGACTCAAGCTGAATTCTGAGCCTCAACATTAATCAGGTGACCTTATGCAATTTCATGAGCAACGTACTTTCTAGTATAAATCTTCCTGTGAATCCGAAACAACAATGCCTTACACTTACTTAAATACAGCGAAAGACAGATGCTCACTTTTTTTTTTTTTTTCTGTTGTATTCCTGGTTCTTTAATGCAAGAAAATGTTTCATTCCTAGAATGCTAAAATGCAAAGCCCAGAGGGGACACAGCCACCTCCCACCTCCTCACCCCACTGTACTTGCAAACTTTGGTCAGAAGAAAGGTGGGCGCCAGGGCTCGAAACTACAAGTCCCAGAATGCACGGCGTCCTCCGCACAGGCGCAGCGGGGACCACCTGGCCAGAGGGCCAGCCAGCCTGCGGAGATTCCTGGGTCCCAGCGCGGGACCAGGGCTGGGGCTGTGCAGCCCAGCGGACCTGGACGGCGCTCGAGCCGACCATGGACTTTACTTCGAAGGCATCGCAGAACGCTTGAGGAGGATGCGGCAGCAAGCGCCGCAGCAGGAGTTGGAGTAGGGGGTGTTGCCCTCGGGAGGGAGCCGCACAAGGGCCAAAGACTCCCGAAGGCTCCGCAGTGCCGCCGCCGTCACCCGGGAGGCTCCGTGTGGGAGCCATGTAACCCTGCGGTGGGCACAGGACTGCTCCGTCCTTCCACTGTTCCCGGGCTAGCGCGGCAGTGGGGCCACGATGAAGAAGCAGTTCAATCGCATGCGCCAGCTGGCCAACCAGACAGTGGGCAGGTAGGTCACCCGCTGGCAGCGGCGGGTCGGGGCGCGCCTGCGAGGCTGCGTTCGCCCAGACGCGCAGGTGATGGAGCCCGTCGGGCCTCCAGTCCTTTTCTTCCTGCTGGCTGGCGCCCTCGAGGTGCCGCTTGCAGGCGCGACCCGTGCTCTCTGAACTTCCCGGACCCCGGAGTCCTTCTCACGCTTTACTTGGTGCTCCCGGGCTCCGGTTGCCAAGCGCGAAGTGTGACGCATCCTTTACCTGCGTCCCTAGCTGCCCCTTCACCTCGTCCTCCCTGCCTTTCCCCGAGTCTCCCAGCTCCCTTTGCTCACATAGCTTCCTGGAAACAAGTGTTTGCTCTTGTGCTGGCGGCAGCGGAGTCGCAGTCGCTCCCCAAATATTCCTCCTTTGCGCCGAGTGCAGGGCTTCTTAGCGGTCCAGGGCAAGTGTTGGGCCTGGTCGGCTTGGCAAAGCTGAGCCTCCCTCCTGCCGTGTTTGTTTTCAGGGACTATGACTGTACAAGATTCTGGGTCTCTTTCCTGTCTGGGTCTGTTAAGGTATTGGGTGTTGGAGAGAGGATCCGAAGGAGGGGGGTGGGGGGCAGCAGGGAAGGTGCTGGTGCTGGTGGAATGGCGCTGCTGTCAGCTGGTCCTAAGACTGTTTTCAACCCAGGGAGAGAGGCTGCAGAATAGGAGGCCCAACTCCTCAGGAAGATGAGATAAGCAGAGGATCACAGCCAGGTAGGGGAGGGAGAGAGAGTCCCTACCGGCGGAAAGAGGCAGGCCCTAGGAAGCTGCAAGATCCAGCCTACTGTCACCACAGTTTTCATGGGCTGCCTCTGGGCTAGTGTCTCCAGAGCAGCTCTGCAGAGTGCCAACATACATGAATGTTACATAAGGGTTCTGGTGAGTCTCTTCCAAAACTAGACATGCTCTCAACACAGGATTGTTAGGTAGGGGGGAGTTTTCATCTTTCTTCTGCCCCTGGAGAGGGATTTCCATAGCTGCTAGCAAAGAAATTTAGCTATGCAGTTCTAAAGCCAGTGGAAAACGGAGACTCCAGTCTTGGGTGCAATTAAAGTGCAAGCTCAACACCTCAAGGGCTCTCCATTAGGCTTGCTGAGAAACCAGATACCTTTCTTGGGTAGGAAGTGGAGCCTGAGCTGGCATCTGGTAGGGTGAGGGTGGGGACATCCTGGGGAATAGGAGACACTGAATTCCCATGTAAGCACACTACCCTAATTACAGTGGGCATTTGAGGGCAAGGCATATGGTGACTTCTTATACTTCCAGGGATTCCAGATGGCTTTCAAGTAACAATGTCTAAAATTGACTTGAATTTGTTTTCCTTTCCCAAACATGTATGCACTAACATGAGGGAGAATGTATGAATAGTAGAGTCAGATTAGCCCAGGTTTCTGGCGTGGTCTTCTACAGATACAGCCTCATGTGGGTTGCCTGTCGATGCGTTGAATGCTGAAATAGTATTTTGCTGTATTGGTGATTTGGCAGATGATAGATGAGCTGGACATCTTGACTTCTGTATCCCCCTGCAGGCTGGCATCCGTCATCACATCAAACCAACCAAATGATCAGTAGGCCCTTGACTGTAGATTTGGATGACTGGTCTCTCTGGGTCTTGGGATTTCAGTTCAGTGGTCAAATTAGAATGTGTTTGTGTTTGTTCTCTGGCCCCAAAACAAAGTCTGTCTCTTTTCTGGACTTGTTTGCAAGTGGTAAGATTTGCAAGCCTTGGGCATAGAACCTTTATTTTAACCCTCATCTATGGAGCAAATGACAAAGGGAGAGGGGAAGTTGAGTTTTAGAATAAGTGGTCATACTTATTTGAAAGCACATTCCCAGAACTCCAAGCAGCTGGTCACCAAGAGTTACCTTCCACTTGTTTATTGGAACTCTGGTAGATGCTGGCATATGCATCTTTATTAGATGGCATCTGTTGTGTCATGTGTCAGGTCAAGTGAGGGCCCAATCGCTATTGTGGATGACTAATATGTGTCCATTTTAATGACCTTCAGAGTGAACCCTTTAAAGCAAAAATCAGTTCATGTTACTTTGCTGGTTAAAAGCCTCCAGTGACATCTCATTGTCCCAAATATTTCCAGTAACCTATTTGATTTGACCCCTCTTTGTCTTTTCATATTCATTCTGTTTCACCTACTCATGCACAGTGCTTTAGCCACAATGGCCTTCCCTGCCCCAAACACACCAAGATCATTTCTTTCTGGGAGCTTTATTCTTGCTATCTTTCTACTTTCCCTGTTTGGCTGAGGATGTGCTCTTTCCCATATGCCTCTTCCCCATCACCCAGGTCTTAGCTCAAAGGCCTTTGAGTGGCTTTTGTCACTTATTTTCCTCCCTGTTTTCTTCCTAGCCCATCACCCTGTTTATTTTTGTTACAGCACTCATTACTTTTAGAAATGCTCTTATTTTTTATTTATTTTTTCTTTTCTCGTCTGTTTGTCCCCACTAGAATGCATTGATCACCATTGTGTGCTCAGCATATATAGCACAATGTCTTATAGACAAGTAATGCTCAGTTCATGTTAATTGACAAGATTAAAACAGATTACTATAAGATTCACGAGGATAAATAAAAAGAGCAGCTTTTACTTTATTTTACTGAGAATGTAATGAGGCATGATTCTAATATTGCTTCTTACTTTTTTGAGTCAGTAGAAGGAACAGGACTGGAAGTTTGGGATTTAAGTGTGGAGTTGGTAGTTCACTTTATAAAGTTACTTTATCAAGCCACTGGATTCTTGTCCTTGTGTGTCTTTGAAGTGAGGACTTTTCCTCTCTTTAGGGAAGACAGAGATGAGCAGGAGGGCTGCTCCTGCTCATAGCTCCTCCCCTGAGCACCCTTCTTCAATTGACAGGTTCTGGAGTTATGAATATAAAACTGCTGGGAATGGGATCACTCCCACAACTTGGAATTGCTGAGCTTGGATACACTCTGTGGAGTTCCTAGAGTTTTCCCTTGAAGTGCTCACATCCAAGTAGAGAGGACATCAGTCGTTGTGAAAAGTTTATCAGACCCATTGCATTTCACTAGAAAAAGTTTCATCTCCCCTTTGGTCTGCTTCTCCAGCATTAGCACACCATCCTTCTTTGAACTTTCCTCTCTGGCCCTTCATATTATTCAGGACTTTGGAAAACATGACCTGGCCCTTCAAGACTGGGCCTCTGTGTGCCTAATGGTTTGGGGCAGCACAGGCTTTTGAGTGGGACAGATCTAGTTGGTTGCTTTCTGACTACAGGACCTTGATCTTAGTTCTGCACATCTCCTTCCTCATCTGGAGAATAGGAGTAGTAAGTGTTTCACTGTGGTAATGTGGTAATTGGAGCAATGATCATGTAAAAAGTGCCTAACATAGTGCTAAGCATTGGGAAATGTTTAATGAGTAGTAGCTGCAAGTATCTTTGGGCAACTGTACCTATTATTGGGCTATATGCACTCTGGTGTGCATTTTTCTTTCATTTATTCAGATATTCATTCAGTAAATGGGTACTTTCTGTGGACCAGGCACTGCTCTGGTTTTGAGACTATTGCAGTGCAGAGTAAGAGATTACAAGAGTTCTCTTGGAATCTTTATTATAAAGGCATGCTATGGTTATATTGTATTATATTTTTAATTTTTAGTTTTTCTCATTAGACTTTAAGCCCCTTTCGGGCAGAGGCAACTGCCCTAATGCCTGAAATGCAGGTTCTCTGAAACTCATGGGCAGCTGAATGCACTAGTGGCCAAAAGATCCAGTATAGATGGGGAAGTGGTGCAAAGAAGCTCAAGGATGGGAGAATCTCCTGACACTGTGCCTCTTTCATGTGGTGAAGGGATTGGGGGTCAGAGGCATGAGGCACAGCTGCACTGCTGGGCTTTGGAAGGATAAAGCAAAACTTAAGGGAAGATTTAGTTCATGCCTCATTCATGGCACATTTTTTGTTACCTTCAAGACAGTTCTTTAGTTGCTGGAGTGAGAAGTACCCTGGAAGGCATAGAGTATTTTTCTTGGAAGTGGCATTGGATTTGTGATAGGTAGAGTAAAACCCTGAGCTGGAATTTTGAGACCTGGTAAGAGAAAGAGAAGATGGAACTAAAACTGACACTTTGATCTGGTGAGGAGAATGTTTTCATTCTGCACAACAGAGGTCACAGCAGCCCCTACCAGAGAGGGTTCTTATGAGGTTAAAGGGCACCTGGCGTATAGTAAGTACTTAGCCAATGGTTGATGAAGTTCATTGCTGTTTTCCTCTTCTGCTAGCTCATTCAGTCCTCCAAAAACTTTGGCATCCTAAATTTCAAGGAATTCTTTAGAAACTGGTTCCAACAGCCACTTCCTAGTCTAGTGATGGCTATAAATGGGCTCTATGCTCTTATGTAAACACTGGTGATGTTCAATGTGTCTGAGAGTAGGCAAGGAGCTATGTAAGTGTGGGAGAGGGAGCAGGGCTGGTTAGGTTGTATTATTTAGTTGTAGAGGTGGTGAGTTAGAGAGTGGAAGATGAAGTGTTATCTGCAGAGCCTGTTTTCCATTCCTAGACTGCTCAGAGTATACAGCACCAAGCGGGCTCAGTTTCCAAATACACAGGTTGGCTGAGCATCACTGCTGCTCTGCAGTTCACAGGATGCAACTGCAGGGTCCCTGCATGGGCCACTGGCATGGTGATACATGCTGAGGATGCAGCAGCCTCTAGGAGCACCCCATGCTGCAGGTATTTTTGTTCAAGACAAAGCAGCCAAGTTAGGATCTTTTCTTGAAGGTTTCTCTGAGACAGTGCCCTGCTCACCAGCAGGCCTCTTAAAGCCATGACCCATTCTGCAGGAACATCAGGAAAAAGGCAGAACCAGTTCCACATTAGTCATCGGACTGCTTCCTTCCCATCTACTATCTTCCTGACAGTGCATTGAACCTGTCAGACCAACACAGTCCCTGCCATGTCTTCCTGTCAGCCCAGCAGGGCTGGGCAGACCCAAACCTGTCCCCAAAGGACCACTGTGGATGTTTATTAGGTCTCAGAGTGCGGGTTTTCATTAGAGTTTTATGGAAGCCATATCCTGCCACCTGCTATGGTGTATCTATGTGAGAAATGACAGAATGCGCTCACCAATTGATGAATAGGCTAGCAAATCTGTAGAGAATATTCTTTGCCCCTGTCTTCTGAGCCCCTCACTGTTCAGATCTTTGTGCAGTCAGTCTTCCAGGCTGCACCCAGTAGTCAGCCTGAGGCTGCCGGGATAGCCTGTAGAATCCTTGTGTCCTAGACCCGCAAGTCATTGTGTAGGGACCATCCTCTTCTACAGCAGTTAATGACTCCCCTTCCATTTTATCCCTACTAAGGAAATGTATCAGTATCATTTCATATTTTTTCATGATGGGTGATAAAGGCCTTTTTTTTTTTTCCTCTAGAAAAAGCGAATCAGTAGCTATTGAGTAAAACAGTAATTTAATTTAATTTAATTTTATACCTTTTAGAGGAGATTAGTAAACACCCCTTTTATGAATAACCCAAAAAGGTGATTTCTAATGCTATTTTGGTAACAAGAGCAAATAATACAATTATGCTTCAGCTGTGCATTGAGTTAGTTGTAAGTCAGCCTGAAGGCTGGGAGAGAGCAAGACGGTGAGGACTTTCTTGTGGGTACAGGGCATCGGAGTCACCCAGCACCTGGAAACATGCTGCCTTTGGAAGCACAGGCTTATCTAGCAATTTAAAACTGTCCTTTCTGTCCAGGAAGCGATGTTTTTGCTTTCGTTTTCCAACTTTGGAGTTTATTTTTAGGATAAATGTTTATTTTCCCACAGAATTCAATTTACTTTTTGGTTACATAAGTGATAGTTTTTTTTAATTGTAGAAAAGTTACAAACTTATGGATGAACCAAAAGAAAAAAATAACCAATAAGCTAAATATGTGGAAACTACAGTTTATATTTTGGATGTAGTCTTCTAAGTTTTTAATAGTCATCTACATATTTTTTTAAAAAAAGAGTTAGAGCCCTGGCTGGTGTGGCTCAGTGGATTGGCACCAGCTTGCGAACCCAAAGGTGGCATATAACCAGATTGCAAGCCAGGTCTCTAGCCAGGTCCTTAGCTGGAGGCAGGTGAAAGGCAACCATACATTGATGCTTCTCTCCCATTCTTCCTTCCTGCCTGCACTTCTCTCTGAAAATAATGAATAAAATCTTTCAAAAAATAAAATAAAATGAAAAAGATGTTGAGACCATACTGTATATACTATTTTTCAACCTGCTTTTTCCCTTATATAATATCTTAACTATCATTCTATAGTCAATAACTATATCTCTACAACATCATTTTCAGGATTATGTAATATTCCATTATAGCCAATGGCTTTACTATAGCTAATCATGTAGCAAATATTTCTCACTGGTTTGTTTTCCTAGGATGAATTTTTAGAAGTGAAATTGCTGAGTCAGAGTATGTGAGTTTTATGACCATGTGAGTGTGAGCATATTTTATATATATGAACACACATATTTCCGTCCTCAGTAGGATTGTCAATCCTTCTCCCCAATCCTATCAGTAACTAGCATTATAAGTTTGTTAATTCTATAAATGAAAACAAAAACCTCTCCTTTCTCTCTCTCTTTTTAAAAATATTTTATTTTTATTAGTTTTAGAGAGAGAGAGGGTAAGGGAGAGAGGCAAAGAAGGAGAGAGACATCAATGTACAGTTGCTTTTCACCTGCCTCCAGCTACAGACCTGGCTGGAGACTTGGCTTGCAACTTGGTTATGTGGCCTGTCTGGGAATTGAACCAGTGACTTTTGGGTTTGCATGCTGGTGTCTTATCCACTGTGCCACCAGCCAGGGCTTCCTTTCTCTTTTAATTTTTAGCATGATTGAACATTTTTAATGTTAACGTTGCCTTTACTAAATTGCCTGCATGTCTTTGCCCCACTTTCCTTAAAACCATGTCTCTGTTTTCTTATTGATTTTAGGTAATTTTTAATAAGCCTGTATGTATGTGCTTGTCATATGTCACATATATCTCCTTGTAATTTTTTGCCTTTTATATTTTGTTTTAAAATTTTACAATATTTTGTTATCTTTAGTCTATCACCTTGTGGTTTGTACTTAAATGTTACACTTAGAGACACTGTTCCAAGCCCAAGAGTACATAAATATTCATACAGTTTCATTACCATTTATATGGTTTTATCTTACTCATCAAACCTTTAATTCATCAAATCAAATCTTTAATTCATATTAATTTTGACGTATAGTATGACGTAGGTGTCACATTTATAGTTTTTTTAAAAAAATTAAACACCTTGGTATCAAATTGAATAATGTAATTCATACCCACCATGATTATGTACTAAACAATTTTAACTACTTGTATCTGTTTCTAGGATTTCTACTTTGTTCTCCTGACCTGTCTGTCAGTTGTGACAGGAATTTGAGATGGGCTCAGCTGCCCTGGTGAGCAGTGGTGGGTTGCTTTGTCTTGGGTTTTGATTGGGAGGAGCGATGAACTCAGCCTAGACCCCTCATCCCAGCTTCATCCCAGGCAGCTCCTTCCTGTGGCAATTAGAATTCACCACATTTGACTGACCCACAGCTAATCTACAGTTGTTCCTTTATCAAAGACAGTTGATTGTGTTTCTTGCCTATTCTTGTTAATTTTTTTAAATGTATACATATGAGTATATTAAGATGGAGAAAATGTATACTTTTACAGTAATGATTATAATAAAAATTCTTTTCCTTCAGCAATAGGGTACATTTACTCAAGTCTCATTATCATCCTATGAAATAGTTTTTGTCTATTTAGGTCCTGCATAATTTTGTTTTTGTTCTTTGTAATTTTTTTTATTCTCACCTGAGGACATGATTATTGATTTTATAGAGACAGGGGAAGGGAGGGAGAAAGAAAGGGAGAGAAATATCAATGCAAGAAAGAAACATGGATTGGTTACCTCTGGTATGTATCCCTTCTAGGAACTGAATCCACAAGAAGATACATCAGTCAATTGAGCCACACTGGCCAGGGCTTATATTTGTTTTAAAATAACTTGTCATTGTCATTATTGTAGTTTTAATAATTGGAGTATTTTTTTCTTACTCTTTATTGCTGGGATATAAGAAAGTTATTGGTTGTTTTCTAATTACCTTAACAACTACTTTTATATACTATCTCATTAGTTTTAAGTACTTATAAAAAAATGTTTTATTTATTTGTTCTTAGAGGGAAAGGGAGGGAGAAAGAGAGGGAGAGAAACATTAACTGGTTGACTCTCATACATCTGGCTCAGGACCAAACTGGCAACCTAGGCATGAGCCCTGACCAGGAATTGAATTGGCAACCTTTCCATTTATGGGATGACACTCCAACCAACTGAGCACCTGGCCAGGGCAAGAGATTTTGTTTTTTAATGATGTTACATATTGCATAATTTTGTTATTTTACTTTTAGTTTTTCTTTGGTGCCAAAGTAAAATTTGATTATATTATGGTCTTTAAAGATAATCATGTGTTTTTCTCCTTTATTTATTAATATATTCTCTGAATAATTTATGCCATAAATATTTATTGGGCACTTACTATTTTCTAGGCAGTGTCTTCTGTGCTGAGGCCACATCAGTGATAGAGTTCCTACCCATGAGTTCATGTGTTAGATTTTTGAACTTTAATAGTTTTGCTTATATTGAGTTCTTCTTATTCTCCTGCTTTCCTACAATCAATCTTACTTGAATATGGTTTGTTAATTTAAAAAATATTCTGGTTTAATTTGTCGGTATTTTATATAAGATTCGTATTTAGTATTCATAAATGAACACATATAAATATTTTTCTTTTGCTATAGCTTTCAAGTTTTGACAACAGTGTAAAATGAATTGTCATTTCCTACTTTTTCTATATAATGGTAAGGTAAAGAATTATAGTTCTTTGAAGGTTGCAAACAACTTTTCTAGAACTTTTTGGAGGTGGTTTTGATTGTTTTCTCAATTTCTTAATGGTTACTAAATTATTTATGTTTTCTAACTTTTCCTGAGTCATTTAGTAACATATTATCTACAAAAACATTTATTTTATTATGATCTTAGCATTTAATAGACTTTATTTTGAGAATATAGTTGTATCTCTATCATTTTAACTTTCATTTCTCCCTTTTTCACCACAACCAGCTTTGCCAGACTGTTTTCTTCCCCACATTCTGTGGAATCAGCTGTTAGGTTTAGGTTTAATCTATTCTTTTTAAAGAAACTTCTTTCACATTAGCTTTACTTGTATTCTGCTTAAAAAAATTTTTTTTTAATGGCTGCTGGGACTATGCTGTCTCTTTATTAATTTACCAATATAGTTTGCATTCAACTAATACATAATAATATTGCTTCTTAAATTTTTAATTAAAAAGTAATTCCTTCTGATTTCTTTGGGCTTATTTTATTCTTTTCCTAGCCTTTACTCCTCTATGTTGTATTAGTTGTGATAGGTTAGTCTCCACTATGGTAAGACATAAGCTCCAGAACCACAGTGGCTTAACACAGTTTATTTTGAATTTCTGTGAAGTGCGGTGTGAGTCATGGGGTTCTCCCAAGGACAGTTCTATTTCATATGTCATTCAGGAATTCAGTCTGCATCCACCCTCTACCCTCTTGCCCAACCTCAGTGTGTGGCTTTCAGTCACTGTGAAAGGTGAAGAGAGAATGTAGAGTTGGCATATTAGTTCTTAAATGCTTTGGGATGGAATTTACAAATGTCACCCCAGTTCATATTTCATTGGCTAGAAATGGCCACAAAACTCCCCTGGATATGAGTGGAGACAGGGATGGGGAGCCTGCACCACAGTGGACTAACCAGAGATGTTACCTCTCTCCTGTCCAACTACCTCTCTCTGAAATCCTTCCTGTGTTCCTACTCCCTAGAGTCCCCTTTGCCCGGCCCTGCCCTGCCCTCCACTGTGCAGCTGTGAGAAGGTCCTTCTTGGTCTCCATCATATTAGGGTGGCTATAGGTGCTCAGAGAGCCTGCAGAGGGGAGCATCTTTAGGGTAATGCTTTTCTCTTGCTTATATCCACTTCAACATTAGTGTATCTCTACATTTTTAAAAGACTTTTTATTTATTATTTTCAGAGAGAAAGGCAGGAAAGGAGAAAGAAAGGGAGAGAAACATCAACGTATGGTTGCCTTTCACCTGCCTCCATCTAAGGAACTGGCTTGAGACCTGGCCTGCAGCCTGGTTATGTGTCCTGGCTGGGAATCAAAGCAGCGACCTTTGGGTTCGCAGGCTGGCACCATTCCACTAAGAAGTACCTGATACTTATAGCTTGAAATTAATACTCAGTTGTTTTGTTTAGATCAAACCCAGTTGTTCTATGTTTCAACCTGAAACCTCTATAGATAGCAATACTAATGGCCTAGCTCATTTAAAACCCATTGTGATTAGTAGTTATTATATTACTTAGCATGGTCTAGGTAATCCTGGAGTAACAAAAACTCTTAACATCTTAATAGCTTACAGTGCTGGCCAAGAGAGGCTGGTAGTAGCCCTTCAAGGACCCACATGTGCCTGTTTCACATGTAGTAGACAAGAATGTAGTGAATCATACACTGGCTCCTTAGGTTTCACCAAAGTTCTGCCGGCAGTTCTAGTCATGTTTCATTAGTTGAAACAAATCACCTGACATTACCATGCTTCAGGTGGGGCAGGGAAAGGCAGGCCCTTCCTGGACCTGGGGAAAGGACAACCACAAAAGCCACAGCAATGTCATCTGTACCGAAGCACTGGGCTGTGTACTTATGGGCATTGTTTTTATTGACTCATTGCAACATCTGAATGAATTGGGTGCTACTTACAGGCTCATTTTGACAGATGGGAACAGAGACTGTAGAAGTAGCAGACTAAGCTGAGGCAGAGCCAGGTTTGCCCTTGGCCCTGTGCAGGTCAAGGTCAAGCCCAGGCAGATGCTCTCTGGATCTCAACAGCCTTGAGGTCCCTTAAGTTACTTCATTTTAGGTGGTTTTAAGATACTAATTAACTGTTCTTGACTTGTATAAAAATATAAATATCACATTTATTTAAGATAATCTAGTATTTTGTTTATGTAGCCTTAATTGCATATTATACAATGAAATTTCTGCCAGTAGAAAGTTCTCTACTCTATTTCCTCATTACAGTTCCACCAGAAAGGATAAGAAAGTGTCCTTTGAAAGTGTTTTATAGCTCTATGCTGTGTGTGTGAAGATAGCACTTTCTATATACGTAAAAGCCCCTACAGTCTCCTACATAATACATTAATCAAATAGAGACCAAAACAAAACAAAACGAAAAGAAAATGAAAAGGGCAGAGCTTTGAGCTCCATCTCCTTAGTGCACCTTTGTGATTGTGGACCTGTGTGCACTCACTTCGGGTTCCCAGCTGCTCAATGTTGAGTGTGACTGATGACAGACACTTCCTTGTTTAGTATTTTATAGACGGTCCTGCTCAATCCTTACAACAAATCAAGAAAGCAGCCCTGCAAGAGTCTCAGAGAAGGAGAGAGTGTTGTTGCTGCTGGTCATAGGTGAGGGAGGTGAGATTTGCTCCTAGGTTGGCTGGCTGATACTGACGTTCTGCATCAGTATGCTTTAATGAGTCTACAGTAGGGAAAAGTGGAAAACTTTCGTGTCTCACATTAGTGGAATGATTAAGTAAGTTCTGGTTCTGGCACTTCTCTACTACAGTTGCAATGATCTCAGTGTTTTTATAATATTAAAAAAAAATAGCTTGTGAGAAATGTTTGAGATAGGGAAACAGGATACAAAAATGCACACAGACTTGAGATTGTGCAACACTTTTTAAAAAAATGCATGGAAAAGACTGGAAGGAAATTAGGAAAGACTAGAAGGTTCAGCATATGGCGTTTATCTCTGGTAGGATCATAAGTAATATGAACTCTTGCTGTTTCTACTTTTTAATGATTTTCAAATTATTTAAAATAAAAATGAATTATGTTAAAAAAATTTAAAAAGCCAAGAAACCCTCCTAGGGCTCAAACCAAAGGAGTGAATATAAAATGTAGCTGGGATTTCATAAAATGATGTTTTTTGTTTGTTTGTTTGGTTGGTTTTTTTAAGATTTTATTTATTATTTCCAGAGAGAGGGGAAGGGAGAGAGGCAGAGAGGGAGAGAAACATTGATATATGGTTGCCTTTCACCTGCCTCCATCTACAGATCTGGCTGGAGACTTGGCTTGCAACTGGGTTATGTGCCCTGGCTGGGAATTGAACCAGGGACTTTTGGGTTCACAGGCTGGTGTCTATCCGTTATGCCACCAGCCAGGGTAAAATGATGTTTTAAGTTTGGGGCCCTGAAGTGTCTAAATAGAAATGGGTTTGAAATTCTCTTGAGCCTCAGTTTCAAACATGAGAGATGTCTTATTGTCATACTCTGGGAAGGACAGGATATCAGGTCTCAATTTATACAATGATATAGTCTGCTATTAGGAAATATCATGCTAATAACCTTTTAGGGTTGCTAATTTTAAAGTCATCACATTTGGAAACTTGGTATGCATGAGTTGGAACTGAGCACTGGTGGTTCCTACCACCAGTTAGGGTTCTCTGGTTGCAGCAACAGGCATAGACTGTGGCTCATCTGATTGGAAAAGGAGATTTGAGGATGGGGGTGCCTCACAAAATCAAAGGCAGGACCAGGCCATGCCCCTGCTGCAGGGTGATAGGGCAGCCTCTTCACAGTCATTCTTCCCCATTGTTATCTGTCATTGGGTTGCTTGGGTGATTCTGTCACTGAAGAGAGTCTGATTGGTTTAGTTTGGCTCATGTGACCCAACAGTCTCCTAGGGATAATGGGAGAGCAGGAGGCTCTCTTCCTCCCAAGTCTGCAGAGACTGCAGCAGTGGAGAGGCAGTTTCCAAACAGAAAGGGAGAGGCCTTTGGGGGATGGAGAAGGGATGATGGCTGTTCAGCATTCCCAGCTGCTGACCAAACTCTAATCAACTACCCTACCTTGCTCTGTTTGCCAGGGATCTGTGGATTTAGCAGTGATAGAGGGAACATGTTTCCTGGTATTCAGAGAAGTCATTTCTCAACCCTACATGGCCAGTCAATTACTACAAAAGTATCCTTGAATGATCTTTGACCTATGTCTTCTTTTTCATTTCAAGATTCTTACTTACAGTCTTTCTCTACCCTTGACTGTTAATTACAGTACCCTCCTTATTTGTATACTTGCCTTGAATCTCTTCTCTGACTTCCTGCAGCACAGGCCAGAATATATTTTTGAATACATGGAAAGAAGAATGTCATTTTCTTTATTAAGCTTTGTACTGTCGGGGGGTGGGGGGGTCCTTAAACCTGGAAATGCACCACACTGTAGACTCATCTTAGACATTTACAATCTGTAGTTCAGGTTCTAAGAGGTTCTGCAGTAAAGAAAGCTGTTGATCATTTGAATCACTGAGAATGCTCTTAATTTTTGTAAATGATATCAATTCTGAATGGTTTAAATAATAAAGAAACTATTTCAGACAAGTCATCCAAAGGTAGGGGGTGTCCAGGTGTCTTGTGATTTTTCCCATTTTCTTTGCTTTGCCTTCATCCGTGTGTTGGCTTTTTTCTCAGACTGGCTTTTTTCATGGTCAACATACAGTTGCCAGCAGCAGCTGAGATAATTTGCTTCCATGCTTTTAAACCAAAGAAGGTGTCTGAATGCTTGTGTCCCTCCAAAACTCCCATGTTGAAATTCTACTACCCAAGGGGGTAGTTTTGGAGGTGGGGCCTTTGGGAGGAGATTATTAGGTCGTGAGGGCATTGCCCTCATGCATGGGGTTGGAGCCTGAGAAAAGTGGTCCTACATGGACAACAGGTGGGATTGACTTTGGGGGGAAAGGGTGGGTGGGGAGGGGGACAGAGGGGAGCAAAAAAAGGGATGGATGTAATACAACAACAATAAAATTAAAAAAAAAAAAAAAAAAAAGTGGTCCTAGAAAGCGCCCTTGCTTCTCCTGCCATGTGAGGACACAACAAGGAGGAGTCATGGTGAACCAGAAAGTGGGCCCTTGCCAGTTAGTTCTGCACCTTGATCTTGAACTTCCCAGGCTCCAGGACTGTGAGAAATACACTTCTATTTTGTGTAAGCCACCTAAATACCTATTAGGTATTTTGTTACAACAGCTCAAATGGATGCAGGGGTGTCAAACTCATTTTCACCAGGGGCCACATCAGCCTGTCCTTCAAAGAGCCAAATGTAATTTTAGGACTGTATAAATGTTAACTACTCCTTAGCAGTTAAGCAAGTTGGGTAAAAACAAGATGCCTGGCCTTAGGTGCCAAGCTGGATAAAACAAGGTGGAGGGCCGGATTCAGTCTGCGGGCCTTGTGTTTGCCACCTGTGGACTAAGGCAAGAGGAGCAGCCCAAATGGTTCTAATCTAAGATCAGAGTCCTGTCCTCTAGTTTAAGGCAGTTTATTTTGCATGTTTACCATTGACCATTAACACATGTTGGAAGGAAGGGGCATGGTGGGTTGATTAAACTAAAGCCTACATCTTTGACCTGGTCACTGGCAGAGGAGGTAGGATGGTGATAACCAGCTTAGAGCTATCAAGACTCTTTCAGGAGTTGAGGTGGGAATGCCTTTTCTAAGAAGTCAGGAGACCTTTATGGAGGAGGGATGGATACCTGGACAAAGTAAGAGTTCTGGTCAGAAGGAGGGAAGAGGGAAGCGTTCTGACTGGACATTCAACAGTTTCCACTGTTAACTCAGCTGAACCCAGCACTTTGAGCTGGGAGACCATTTTTTGTGGGTTACCCAGTTTTCAAACTAGAGTTTATAGAATTGTGTCTTCAATGAAGTTTAAATATTACTGGCAATGTTTTCTCCTTTGATCAAACTGCTGCTTCCGCTTTATCAGGATGATTTGCCTTGCATTCCAGAACACTGGTCTGTATTGATTAATAAAACTTGGTGAATTTTATTCTGGTTATGCATATGCCTGTCTCGCGTTGTCTTGTAGCCTTGAAGCCTGCAGTGTCAGGAATAGAGAAGGGACTCAAGAACTGTTTGTCACATTCATTCTCAGAGTTCAGTTCAGATGTCACCAATGTTTGCCTGTCCCCTTTTTGCTTCTTCCTTGTACATTTTCAGAACTCTGCTTATTCTCTGTGTCACTTATTTCATCCTGCTTTGATTTCTTGTGGCTCTTGGTTCTGTTTTCTCACTAGCTTGGGAGTGATGTGTGTTTGCAGGGAGCAGGCTGACTCCTCTGTTCCCTATCTTGTTGTCCACAGTGCTTTTCAGGTAGCAGGAGGAGGCACCTATCAAGGTGAGGAGCTGAGGCTGTATGTGCTGCTGTAACAGGCATCAGAATGCTTTTATTGTCACCACTAAATTGAGGTTTTTCGTGCTAAATATTTAGCTGTAGGCTTGTAATCATTCCTTCATGAGCTCTAAGATTTCACTACAGTAGCAAAAAGTATGGCACTGCTTTAAAATTAGCCCTTAGTAAGTGGTCTTTAATTCAAATGTACAAGTCTCCATTTGCAAGCCATACCTATGCCATTGAATAGTCATATATGCTAAGAGGAATGGGTAAATGATGACAATTTATGGAGTAAAAAAGCCATTCATTGAACACATATCTGCTGATAACCTACTGTCACAAGTTGGGTTCCTGGGAAGTAAGTCAGGGGAATAACATGCAGAATGCTCATTTTGGAGTGCTCTTAGCATCAGAACCTGTGGAAGAGAGTGAAAGGCAGCAGGTTTAGGCAAAGGGAGAAGGTAAGCTGGGATGTCCCAGTGAAGTCCTCAGCTGATTCTGTGTTGGGTTCTGGAGCTTGGATATCTCTTTAGAGTTATCCTAAGTTGGGGAGAAGGGACAGATACTTTATACCATTGCTTTGGTCAGTCGTGGGAGTCATGCTTCTCCTGGGAGATGGCATGACTTTCAGCCAAAGCAATGCCAAAGGGCAGACAGCTGATGGTGGTCCTCTGTCTGAAGCCCTAACAGCTCAGGAAAAGGTGGTTTGTTCCTGAAGGGGAGTCTGGTGTGCACTCTCTATGTTGTGTGCCAAGTCCTCTGCCAGAATGTGAGTGTGAGTAAGAAAGCAACTAAATGAATCATAATAACAAAGGGTGGTGCCTTTGATAATAGGTGGGGGTGGGTTGTTCATGGGACCATGAGAACATGACTGAGTTTGGGAGGAAGTCTCGTAAGCTGAGGCCTGAGGGTGAGGTATTGTCAGCATGCTAAGGAAAGTGGGAATGATATGTGTGAGTGCCAAGGAACATAGAGTATGGCCCCTTCAAGGGAGTAAAGTAAGTTCCCCATGTTTGGAATGTCACTGGGAGTATGTATGAGGGTTATAAATAGGATGACCATCTAATTTATTATCCAATAACTATTGGGATACTTCTGAGAGTGATTACATAATTAATAGTGCCAGGGACAACACATGAAAACATGGACATAATGTGTCATCACCTTGTTTATAAGACATGATTCAGAAGATTTGTATTTTATCCAAGGATTGATAGTAAATTATTGACCTCTCCTCATAGTTTTGGGGTTAGGAGTATGGGTTCTGATGTCAGATTCCCATAGTCATTAACTTGCTTCTATCACTTATGAATTACAATATCACTTAGGTTTTGTAAGCCTCAATTGTCTTGTTGGCAAAATGGAGGTATTTCTCTACCTTATGATTTTTAAAATATAAATTAATATACATGAAGTACTCAAAATAGTTTCTTGGACAGAAAAACCCTCAATAAATATAAGATACTGCAGTTATACTGTTTTAAATGGGAGTTAGCAAGGTCAGATTTGGATTTTAGAATTGTGACTCTGAATACATCATGGAGAACCAAATGGAGGGGAGCAAGCATGGTGCAGAGGGACTAGGTGGTACTGTTGACCAGGAGACTAAGTAGGTCATTCAAGGGAGATGATAGACATCTGGATCAGATCTGTAGCCATAGGAGGTGAAACATGGAAAGGTTCCAGAGATATTTAAAATGATGAATTGGAGGACCTTGGTGGAACTTAAGGGGCAGTGCAAGGCAAAGAAAGCTACTGCTGAAGTTTGGGTTTGTGCCAAGGGTGGGCAGTTATGCCTGAGTGGACTTCTCTTGCCTGAGGAGGAGCCTCTGAGAAATGCCAGGGGAGAAATCCAGTAGGTAGCTGGGATTAGGTTCTGGAGCTGAGAGAGCAGTTTGGAGGTCATGGAGTTGGAATCCTCAATAGGTGGGTAAAGCCATGGAATGGGGAGAGTGCTGAGAAGAGAGGAGTGCTGAAGATGGCCACGGGGGTGTTAGGAAATACTGAGAATACATGGAAGCTTCCATTGAATCATAATGTTGCCCAGAGGGGAAAGCCTTGCCCCATCCACTCAGTTTCCTACCGTTTCTCTAACAATTATCACAAACTGGGTGGCTTTAAACATGAAATTATTCTTTCACTATGCTAGAGGCTAGAAGTCCAAAATCAGCATGTGAGCAGGGCCATGCTCTCTCTGAAGGCTCCAGGGAAAAATATGTTTCTTCTGAGGTATAATAAAGAACATCTCCCCCTTGTTCTTAGTTTCTGGCATAAAGCTTCAAAAATTTTGGAATTTCTTGGGTGTTAGTCATATCGTCTTATGTTCATAAGATGACTAATGAAGGGTCCTTAGATAACTTTAAGATGGCAGCTGGTTCCCAGAAAGACCAATCACATGATTAAAGGGTAGAACTTCGGGCTAGCCTAATATCCACGGGGGCAGGGAGAAGATGGAGTTCAGCGACAGCCAATGATTTACTCCACTATGTTTGCATAATGAAACCCCATGTGAAAATTCCAGAAACCAGAGCTCAGTAGAGCTCCTTCATTGGGGAAGGCTGAGAAGGCACCTGGATTTCATGAAGAGAGGTCATAAAAGCTTGGCATCTCTTCCCACCTCACCCCACCCCACCCTAGACCTTAACCTATGCATCTCTCATTTGGTTGTGTCTGAGTTAAAATCTTTATACATATACATAAAACTATAACAGTAAGTGTAACACTTTCATTGAGTTCTGTGAATTGTTCTAATGGAGTATTGAACCCTAGGGAGTTATGGAAAGCCCTGAATTTTTAGCCAGTTGGGCATAATTATAAGTGGTTTAGGGACACCCAAAACTTGTGGCTAACATCTAAATGAGGGATAGTCTTGTGAATTACTTTGTTCTTAACTTGTATGGTTTGCACTAACTTTGGATGGTTAGTATCAGAAGGGAATCAAATTTTATGATGTCTGGTTGGTATCAGAGAATAGTGTGAGGACTTTCTCTTAGCTTCTGGTGTTATCAGCAATTGGTGTTTCTTGGTGTCTCTGTCTTCATGTTTCTTCTTACAAGGGCACCAGTCATATTGGATTAAGGGTCTACCTACTCCAATACTGCCTCATTATAACTAATTACATCTGTGACAACCCTACTTCCAATGAAGGTCATCTTCTGAGGTTCCTGTAGTTAGGACTTCATCAGATATTCTGGAGACATAATCCAACCTACAACACCCATGAAGCACACATTTGCCATTCAACAAATTGTATTTATTCTGCCTGCTTTGTGCCAGGCTCTGTGGTGGGGATCATGAAGCAAACAGAGATGAGTAAGACAGATAATGTTGCCCTCAAGGGGCTTTTATTCCAGTAGTAAGAGTGAGATGTGAACAAACTGCAACTATTTGAGGCTGGTTTCCACTAATGCCCTGCCACAGTTAGAAACACTAGAATTAATTGAGAGGACTGAACAATCACTTATGGCTTTATGAGTGAACCAGGATTTGGGAAACAAAGGTGATTTAAGTTGGACCTTGAAATGAAGCATGAGATTCTGACAGATGGACATAAAGGAAAAATATAAAAGAAGACTTAACGTAGCAAAGTGCACTACAGCAAGGGGGACACATCAATCTGAGACATTAATCTGGATGTGTATAGAATTTATTCTTCAAAAATTATTAATTCAGGAGGAAAAGATGGCAACAGAGTAGAGAGCAGTGCTGATGGTGTTCTCGAGTACCAGAGCAGCTAGTGGACAAGATAGGGAGCGTGAGATGTCTTCAGGACCCTAAGAATTGGAGCGGTCAGCATCTGGACACAGGGGAGCACAGCCCAGAGGCAGAAGAGGCCAGCTGGAGAGTAGCCCTAAAGTCCAGGCTCCATCTGGACAAGTCAGGCATTATTAAGGGTGAACAGCCATCTAAACCCTTTCTTCTTATTATTATTATCGTTTTTATTTCTTTTTTCCTTTTGTATTTTTGTTTTGTTTGGTTTTGTTTGGTTTGGTTTTTTGTTTTTTGTTTTGTTTGTTTGTTTTTGTTTTTATTTTTTCTGCTAAAAGCCCACAGGCCCAGAATACAACCAGACAGCCCAAATAAAGGACACACCAAGAACATCAAGTGGAGAAAATCTGGGAGATGGCAACATTGAACTCCACAAATCTCCTATCACAGAAGGGTGCTCAACTAAGGCAAGGAAGCGAAGCAGGTTAACCCAAGGAAATGACAAAAATAAATAAATAAATAAAAAGCTAGCAAGAACAGACAGCCAAAATGGGGAAAAAAAGAATCAGTCCATCGCCAAAAGGAAAGGAAGAATCCCCAGAAAGAACACAAAATGAACAAGAGGCTCCTGGAATGTCAGATAAGGAATTCAAAAGAATGATGATAGAGAAGCTCAGTGAGCTCAGCCACATCAAAGAAAACTATAAATAACTCCGAGAGAACTACAAAGAACTCCAGGGAAATTACAAAGAACTCCAGGGAACTTACAAGGAACTTACTGAGAGCTACAACAGCATGAAAAAGGACATGGAAACTATCAATAAGTGCCAGGAGGAAATGAAGAATACAATTTCTGAATTGAAGAATACAGTAGAAGGAATCAACAGTAGGCTAGAGGAAGCAGAGGACCGGATCAGCGAGTTGGAGGATAATGTAGACAAATACTTCAAGACAGTACAAGAGAATAAAAAAAGGCTGACTAAGACTGAAGAGGGTTTAAGAGAGCTGCAGGAAAACATGAAATGTAACAACATCCGTATCATAGGGATACCAGAAGGAGAAGAGAAACAAGGAATGGAAAACCTGTTCAAAAAAGTCATGATAGAAAATTTCCCTAACATGATGAGTGAAAACATGAATCCAGTTCAGGAGGCACAGAGAGTCCCAATGAGGATCAACCTGAACAGAACAACACCAAGGCACATTATTATTAAAACGGTGAATTTTAAAGACAAAGAAGGAATCCTAAAAGCATCAAGAGAGAAACGACAAATAACATATAAGGGGGCTCTAATAAGGCTATCAAATGATTATTCAACAGAAACAATTCAAGCCAGAACGGAATGGCAAAAAGTATTTCAAGTCATGGTAAACAAAGGCCTGCAACCAAGAATACTCTACCCAGCAAGGCTCTCATTCAAGATAGAAGGAGAAATAAGGAGCTTCCCAGACAAAAAAAGACTGAAAGAATACATCTCTACAAAACCAGCATTGCAAGAAATGCTAAAGGGTCTGCTCTAAAAATAAGTAAACAAATAAAATGAAGAAACAGAGAAAGCCAAAGAGGAATACAGGTACAAAGGGAGAAAATGGCAATGAATAAGTATCAATCAATAATCACCTTAAATGTAAATGGATTAAATGCACCAATCAAAAGACATAGGGTAGCCGACTGGATAAGACAACATGACCCACATATATGCTGTCTTCAAGAGACCCACCTCAGAACAAAAGATCGACACAGATTGAGAGTGAAGGGATGGAAAACTATATATCAAGCAAATGGACACGAAAAAAAAGCTGGAGTAGCAATACTGATTTCAGATAAAATAGATTTTACAATGAAGGACATAAAAAGGGACAAAGATGGAC
>PVIW01008316.1:0-62402 GCA_004026585.1 Noctilio leporinus
GGGGGACAGAGGGGAGCAAAAAGGGGATGGATGTAATACAACAACAATAAAATTAAAAAAAAAGAAAGAAAGAAAGAAAGAAATGGCTGGTTCTAGAGCTGGGACAGAAAACATACAAGAAGAGCCTGTAGCAGAAACTACAGAAGTGCTCAAAAGATGAAAGGAAAGGGACGTGTCACAGACAAGAACCACATTCTGAGAGAACGCCCCATGGCCAAAGCTAGAAATATTTTTTTAACAGCAAAATAAATCACAGTGGTATCATATTAGCAAACCCAAAGGTCACAGGTTCGATTCCCAGCCAGGGCACATAACCAGGTTGCAAGCCAGGTCTCCAGCCAGGTCCATAGCTGGAGGCAGGTAAAAGGCAACTATAATTTGATGTTTCTCTCCTCTTTCCCTCTCTCCCTTCCCCTCTTTCTAAAAATAATAAAATCTTTTTTTTATAAGTTAAATCAACTCTGACGTTCCATTCAACCCTCAAATTTGAAAAACACGTATTAGGGGAAAAAAACTGAAGTACTGAAGTAATTCAGAAATAAAGTTATAATAAGGGCTCTGACTGGGTTGAAGGCCATGTGAATAGACAAAAGATGGCAGGGACAACCTTAAATTAGAAAGCCAGATGGCCTTAGACATGTAGCTCAGTTGGTTGGTGCCCCATCTTAGATGCATCAAGGTTGTGGGTTCAATCCCAGGGAGGGCACATGCTGGAATCAACTGATAAGTGCAAGAATGGGTAGTGACTAGTCAATGTTTCACTCGCTCTCTCTCTTCCCCACTCCTCTCTCTCCAAAAATTTTTTTAATTTTTTAAATTAGTTTTTTAAAAACCCAGGTGTACTCATGGAACAAAGAAATTTTTGATTTTTTTGATTGTGAAACTAATGATCCGCATTGAGACATTACTCCTATGCAGTCACCAGCACAAACAGAATAGCTAGAAGTTTCAAGCACCATACACCATTCTTCAGCATTTTGGTTCTCAGGACCCCTTTGGTTTATATGGGCTACATCTATCAATATTTGGCATATTAGAAACTAAAAACTGAAAAATCCTTAAAGCCTTAACTCTTTAAAATAGCGCAAGCCAATCATATGTTACTATTAAGATTTTAATTATGTTCCTTTTTTAAAAAAATCGGTGTCATCATTCTACATTTTTTTTTTAAATATTTTATTTCATTACTTTTAGAAAGAGGGGAAGAGAGAGAGGCAGAGAGGGAAAGAGACATCAATGTATGGTTGCTTTCCACTTGCCTCCAGCCACAGACCTGACTGGAGACCTGGTTTGCAACCCTGCCATGTGCCCTGGCTGGGGAATCGAACCTGCGACCCCCAGGTTCACAGGCCGTCGCCCCATCCACTGTGCCGCCAGCCAGGATATCATTCTACATTTCTAACAATTTATTCAACATCTGTCTTAATAGAAGATTGCTGGATTCTATCTGTTTTGGCATTCAATCTGCTCCAATATGTTGTTTTTGGTTAAAGGATATGAACAAAATCTATTCTCAACAGATATTTAGCTAGAAATGGGAAGAGTATTTGAACAGTCTTTTAAGGACAATGTAGCATTACCTCATGCTTTGATATTACACCAAAACTGTTATATGAAAAAGTTGCTAGTTGACCTGGAAACTGAATCATACTTTTCTAAGACAACCATTATTTTTCTATAAACAATGGCAGTTTCTTAAAAGATCAGCCATAGTATGGAATCTGAAACTGTATCAATCAATTTTTCCTACTCTGCTACATTCACTTTAAATGGATCTTCAACCCACTACTTAATTTTATAATATCATCCTCACCTTTGAAAAATACTGGTCCACTGACATACAGATTTTCCAGAAGTACACATATTTCAAAACAGAGCATTAAGTATTTATTGAGAAACTGTCCATCTCACAGTGACAGATACAAGTTTTCCAAAACCTCTACCTTTTGTTTCAAAGATTAAACATTATCATCAGCAAGAAAAGCATCACTTGTTCCCCTTGAAATTATAGGCTCACTTTGTTAAAAAGCGTTTTGCCAAGTACCCAAGTCTGAACAATCATAGTTCACTGACAGCCACTTCTAAGTAAAAATGGTGTTCTCCATGAAAACAGCAGCTCATGCAGCTTGCCACTCAACTGTTTTAGGTATGTGTGCTAGCGACTCATCATACTTTGGGGTCTGCAGTTGAAGCACTTTAAGTAGGTTCCCATCTTATTGCACAGAATGTTAAAAATGTGTGGACTCAGGACTGTGTCAATAAAATTATTAATTTTAGCTTTGGCTGGTGGCACAGTGGATAAGGCACCGGCCTGTAGACCCAAAGGTCGCTGGTTCAATTCCCAGCCAGGGCACATAACCAGGTTGCAAGCCAGGTCTCCAGCCAGGTCTGTAGCGGAGGCAGGTGAAAGGCAACCAGACATTGATGTTTTGCTCCCTCTCTGCCTGTCTCCTTTCCCTTCTCTGAAAAATGATAAAATCTTTAGAACAAAAAAGGATAATAATAATATTTATTATTTAATCAAGGACACCCTCAGATAAAAGTGTGGGGTTTTTGTTTGTTTTTGCTCCAAGTGCTAAGGTGCCAACTAGTTTTACATACCATTCTTTATTTGTGCATGTCAACACAGTAAAAAAATAATAATTTAAGGCACATAACATCTCAGTATTATTACAAAAATTGTTCTCACACCACAGACCCCCCGAGGTCCACAGAAATCACAATACCCTGCACATTCCCAGCTGCCTAGCAGAGAGAACCTAGAACAGACAATATAATGAAATTATATATTTCTAAGACATAAGAACAAAGCCTAGAAACCACCAATCTGGCAACTAAAAAATAAAAAAGCAAACAAATATTTAATGAGCTACAGAATCCAATGACTCTGCCGTACACCTGGGCCAAATTCAAAGACAAATATCTAACGAATACGTTTTAAGCTGCTTGTCCCATGCATCTGTCTTACCCTCACCACTGTCAGATCAACAGTCACGGCCACTCCGACTCTCCTGCTGCTGAAAGCCACCCCCCGTCCTTCCAACCAGCTCCTCAGACTTGCACTCTCCCCTGGCCCCCATGAAGGAAAGATAAACTGAGATCTTGCTCCAGGGACCTTTCACTTCCTAGAATGTCTGTTTTTATTTTAAAAAATGAGGACAAAAATGCACAAACTCACAACCACTAGCCCCAAACATTCCACTCAAATGACTTGCAAAATTCTAGCAGAAGAAACTTCTCAAACTTCAGTACGAAGGACTTGGAAAGTCCAGAGTAGAGATACTATCACAGTCAGTAAGAATTTATGGCACATTCAGAAAATAGTAAATACATCCTCTGAGAGACAACTGTGTAAGACACAGCAGGCAACAAAGTGCCTCAACTCTGGTGGGTCTCTTGTACATGCAATCACAGAGGAGAAAAGTATTACTAACATTTGTTTTCACAGAGGTTTTTGGAAACAGATGTGTTGGTGACTAGTAACAAGGGGGAAAAAATAGGTACGTGTAGCCCTGGTTTTAAGTAGTGCTAAAAAAGGCAAAACAGTGTTAAAAGGCACATGAAAATTACAGAAAAGTGGCAATCTCAGATGAACGACTGAAAACATGAACTTGACTATTGTTGCAGCAACAGGGGGTAGATTGCAGTAATGTATGTTCCACAAAAGATCACATCCCTCCTTCCAGCAAAAGAAGAAACTAAACTCACAAGTTCACCAGAGTCTGCCAACCAGTACTGCCATGCCTGTGTCAAAGTAGTATCAGTTGTACAAAGACAAGTCCAAGAAAAGAAATGGCCATATAAATTTACACCAACTGGAGAAATGATCACAAATGTTTTCAAGAATTTGCTTGAAGAATATACATAACAGGTTACCTGAACATCCAGAGTTTCAAGTTTTCTCTGAAAACTATGCTAATCTATTTGATGAGCTAAATACGCTCACTTTGTTAGGTATATATTCAGTTTACTAAGATACTGTTGAAAGAGAAATGAAACAAAAGATTATGAACCAGAAGAAACTAAAACTATGATATACAAGTCATTATAATTAATTCAAGGATGAGCCAGGAGATGCATAGTATTTCCTCAGGACTCCACTTGATACAAGCAAACAGAATAATAAAGTCAGTCAGTCCAATGCCAGATATTCTTCCTTCTAGGAAGTCTATTTTAAATCTTACACTTGAAGTAAGCCAACACCTAACTTGAACACCACACACTGAACAAAATTTTAAGAGGACCTCAATTTAGGTAAAAACAAGGAACCTGCCTACTATTCCAGCCAATTAGTGTATGCATGTAAGTGAGTGTGAGCTATGTGACAGGAATCTGCTGTTCCCACAACCTGCCTGTGCCTTTCACTGTATTAGCAACTCAGAGCAATTCTAGTGCTAAGAGAGAAGCATCTTTCATACGTCATTGGCCCCCATACACAAACCAACAACTCGGCAACAGAACAGCGACCTGTTCTCATACTGACAACAGCAGGCAGGTAGCTAAATGTCAGCAGAGCAGGATCAATGTCACCCGGGCAGGAAAACCCAGGTGCCTAGCAAAGGGCAGAACTAGCCTACTATAGGCTACGACCTTGCCCCAAGGGTGACCTTTCCTCCCCTGGCATGTCCTTAGATGACCAAATGGTGGAGAATAGGCTCATCCAACTCCCACGCAATGAATGACAGGAGTCCAACACGGACAGAGCACAGGCTCCAACAGGTCAGCTTAAAGAAGTACTCAGCCCTCCCAGGGAAAATGGTACTGAAACTCAGCCTGTCTTTGTTGTCTTTCTGGGTAAGCAGCCTTCTAAAGCATGCCTTTGTCTCCTTCTTCAGGAGGTAGGTATATCCTTTCTTCCTTTTTCCTAAACTCTAAGTGCGGGTGCCCAGGAGACTTGGAGCGGAGTAGCAATGGGCTGCAAGCCGCTTACCTGGACTAACCCCAGAACCTGTCTCGGTGGCCCTTCCTTCAGCAACTTAGTTCCCTGAGTCCACACAGATGAGCGCGGCTCACTCCTGCCTCTTTGCGCTGCCTCCTTCCTCCTGACCTACAACCAGGGAAGCAGTGAAGAGCGGCTGGCTGTTCCTTAATTGCTTTCTGAATCTGAACAAAACCTTTGGCCAGGTAAGAGCCTGACTTCGTCCCACCCCGAAAAGAAGGGGCATTTCCTACCTCGGGCCCAAATTCCAAATTCCAGGTATTCTGAGGTGACTAAGAACCTACGTGGAGGTATAGGAGGGTATCGTCACCAGGAATAGGAGCCTACAGGAAATTCCATCATAACTGCTATTAGATAACTGACTTGTCCAGGGACGCACACCTAAGGGCTAGGTAACCAACCACCAGTCTTCACAGTTGCATTAGACAGCCAGGGAGAGAAACCAAGAAATGTAAGAGGGTTGGAGCAACTCGGGAGGTGACAACCCCATGGAGCTCAACCCAGTACACAGTGTCTGGAACCTCTCGCATCTGCTTTAGCCTGCCCTTCCCAGGAAGCAGCAAGATCAACAGGGATCCCTATTAGAGTTATTAGAGTACATGTCCCTTCCTCATGAAAGATTACAACAGATCCAACAGGACTAGGAAGAGTCTCAGAAGACCCAGACAGATATACTGAAAAGTCCTGGGGCTTAACCCAAAGCTCTGACCTAACATGGAGGGATAGCTCTATAATCCTTAATCAATCTTTAACCAAGGAAGAGACAAGACTGCAGAATTTGCCCATCCAACTTGGGGATGGCTTACACAAGACAGTGCCCCCACCCCCATACCCTAGAGGAACGACTGCTATACCAGCCAGTGATACCTAATGGGACTATAATGTCCCTCAAGGAGCCTGGAACCAGGACCATCATTTAGTGTGCCTTCCAGAGGGAATAAAAAAGTCAATCTAAACCAACTAATTATATAAAGACAACAACTATAAGCCAGGGCCCACAGGAGAATCCCACCACCTTCCTAGAGATTAAGAGAAACCACCACTGAACGTACTAATTTAGATCCTGACTCAGAAGCAAGCCAACTAGTCTTACAGACCTATTTTTAACCCAAGCCACCTGGATATCCAGAGGAAATTTCAAAAGCTCTCTGGAGGATCTCACACACCTACCCTAGACCTCCTTAAGGCAGCCTCATCTGAAGAGAAGGAGAAGAGAGGGAGAAATACTGACACAAAAGAGAAACATCAATCAGTTGCCTCTGGCACACGCACCCAGACCAAGGCTCTACTCACAACCTAGGCATGTGCCCTGACCAGGAATTGAACCAGTGACCTTTCGCTTTGTAAGACAACACCCAACCTACTGAGCTAAGCAGTCAGGACTCATCCCTATGACCTAGAGAAGTAGAAGAGGCTCCTCCTGAAGGAGAGGCGTAAAGATCAGAGACAGGTTCAGTTATTAGCCACACGCCAATCTGGCTACTAAGGCAGTGGGTCCTGGTTGCCCTGGAAGGAGACCTCCTCCAAGAAGCTGCACAATCTGCAGAAAATCTGGACACTGAAAGGAGTGTCCCCAGGAGAGTAAGCCTCCCTGCCCCTGTCCACTCTGCCCTGAGTATGGGCACTGGAGAAGGGGCTGCCCCCAGGAATTGCAGGGATCCTGGGTCGGACCTATCCCCAACTATGGCCCTAGACTAAAGGCGCCTTGGGCACCAGTCAGCTCCCAGACAGAACATCAACATCACAGGATGGAGCCCAGGGCAACCTTGGGTTCCAAGTCACAGGTAAGACCATTGATATGACTGCCACATTCTCGGTCTTAACAACCTCCCTGGATCCCTGTCCCTGGCCTTTCGTCTAGTAGTAGGCATAGATGGTAAGCTGACCCACAGGTAGTTCATGTCACCGATTTGCTGCTACTGGGAAGGCCTCCCATTTTCCTGCCAATTTACAGTTATCCCTGAATGTCCCAACCCTTTATTTAGCTGAGATCTTTAGAAAAACTAGGAGCCAAATCAACTTTCCAGGGGAAACAAGAGTCTTTACCAAATTTTATAGCCACCTGTTCCCCATAGGATCCTCAAAATTCTAAGGAAGAAAACAAACTAGTTAAAAATGAATTTCCCGTGGACTGTGAGTGACAAACCTTTTCAGATAAAATATACTAAAAGCTTATGGAATAAGTGGAAAAGGAAGATGCTAAAAAGAAAGAAAAGAATGCCCCAAAGGAACTTAGCAAAGTAAAAAGTATAAAGTAGATACTGATATTCTAATGAAAGATGTTCAAGAAGTAGTCTCCAAACATTCTGAAACGAAATCCTGGTGTGTAGTAAAAGATGAAAAAGATGACATGAAAATGGAGACTGATATTAAGGGAAACAAAAAGACTCTTCTAGACCAGCATGGACAGTACCCCATAGAGGTGAACCAGAGGCAGAGAAAAAAAAAAAAAAAAAGGCTGAAGGCAAAGCGAGAGAAAGGAATGAGGAAAAACAAAGCAAAAGCAGTGAAGGTAACTAAGGGTTTGGCCTGGTAGACACTTCAAAACCTGAAAAATGCTTCATGGGACAGATCTTTGATTAGAATGTATACACTGATTTCAGCTTCCACCAAACGAAAACTTTGTTTCCATATTTTTAAATGGGCCTTTGTCTTCAATTCAAACCCAATGTAACTCCTCAAATTTGTTTTGGAAACTTGAATATTTTCTTTGGTTAAAAGAAATTTAATTTCCCAGGTAATTAAACCCTGAAGTTTGGGCAGATAAAATACCTAGACAAGCTAAGACTACTAGCCTGGCCCAGATTTACTTATACAACCCCAACAACCACCCAAGAAAAGGCAACATCCTATGAGACCACAATCAAAAAAAAGTCTTGAGCCCCTTATAATAAAATTGGCTTCTTCAACATGGTTTCCTCAAACCTTGCAAGTTCCCCTGTAATACTCCTATTTTAATTATAAGAAAATCAAGTGGTGACCATAGGCTAGTCCAGGATCTCAGAATAATAAACAAGGCTGTCATCCCACTCCACAAAAATGATCCCCAATCCATATATACCCTCCTGACAAATTATACCCAAAAGTACCTGGGTTTTAGTTCTAGATCTAAAGGATGCACTCTTCTGTATTCCAGTAAACCCAGATTGCCAATATCTCTTTGCCCAGAGGGAAAGGAGACACAACAACTACAACCTGGACTGTCATTTATTCCCCAGGGAGCCTGAGGTAGTCCCCTCTTACTTGGTCGGGTCCACAACCACAACCTCCAGGTTCTAGCCCTACACACTCCGATATGTGGCTGGCCCACTCACCTGCTCCGCCACACAGGAGAAGGCCCAAGAGCATGCCCGCAAGACCCTAAATTTCAGCCTCCCAGGGCTACAAAGGCTCTTAACAAAGTCGATCTTGCCCTGGCTGGTGTCGTTTGGTGAGCTGAGCACCAGCCTACGAATCCAGGTGTCACTGGTTCGATTCCCAATCAGGGCACATACCCAGATTGCAAGCCAGGTCTTCGGCTGGAGGCAGGTGAAAGGCAACCATACGTTGATGTTTTTCTCCCTTTCTTCCTTCCTCCCCTTCCCTCTCTAAAAATAATGAATAAAATCTTTAAAAAAGTCAACCCCCAGGAGGTTACTTCCTTAGGAATAATTCTCACTCCTGGAAAACAAAGCCTCTCCAGTTACTGGGTACAGGCAATAGAAGGGTTACCACCTCCCACCCACCAGTCCCAATGACAGCTACAGGCCTTTTTAGACCTGACAGAGTACTTGCAGGTTGTGGATAAAAGAATATGGGTTTTTAGTGTTGTGGATACAAGAATCCTTACGCAAGGCTCTAAACGAAGGAACTGACCTGAAGCCCTCAACGTAGGAAGGGGAACAACAGTGGGCATTTGAAAAACTAAAACTAGAACTCACCAAGGGTGCCACCCCTGGTCTACTTCACACTGACAAATCCTTTCAGGTATTTATCACAGTAACACAGGAACAATACGCAGCCCCGAAAGCTATTTGTTTTAGACTAGATCCTGCATCTCAGGGATGGCCAGGATGCCTTTGGGCAATTGCAGGAGGCAGTTCTATTAATAGAGAATGACTTCAAACTCCAGCTGGACAACACTTAGGTATCCACTCCCCATCAAACAGACACCCTCTTAGGCAGGTCTCACTGTTCCCCTGTTAGCCAACTACTCACTCAAATACCAATCTATCTTATAGAAATAACAGATATAACAGTACCAGTCTGTCAACACCATCAACATGGCCATCTTATTACCAACGGAAAGTGAACCCATGCTAATCCATTCCTGCTCCAAGGTCATAAAACAGATTTATTTCAGCCAACCTGATTTCACAAGCACAACCCCTACACAACTCAATTGGTTGGCCAGGTAGCTCAACTGGTTAGAGCGTTATCCTGATACACCGAGGTTGCAGGTTCACTCCCCCATCAGGGCACATACAATAATCAACCAATACATGCATTAATGAGTGAGTGGAACAACAAATCAATGTCTCCCTCCTTCTCTTTCCCTCACTCCCTCTCCCTGTAAACAAGAAAAGGAGGAAGGGAAGGAAGAAGGAAGAAGGGAAGGTAAGATGAAATATGGTTTACTGACGGAAGTAGTTACCGTAGAAAAGGGGGTCCAAGCCCTGGCTGAATAGCTCAGTTGGTTGGAGCATCATCTCATACACCAAAACGATTGCAGGGTCCATCCCCATTCAGGACACATCTAGGTTGTGGGTTCAATTCCCTGTTGGGGTGTGTACAGGAGGCAACCAACTGATCAATGTGTCTCTCACATTGATGTTTTTCTCTCTCTCTAAAAATCAATCAACATACCCTTGGGTGAGGATTTTTTTTTTTTTAATTTAGCCCAGGCTGGTGTGGCTCAGTGGATTGAGTGCTGGCCTACAAACCAAAAGGTCACAGGTTCGATTCCCAGCCAGGGCATGTGCCTGGGCTGCAGACCAGGTGCCTATCTGGAGGCATGTGCAAGGCAACCAATTGATGTACCTCTTGCACACTGATGTTTCTGTCCTGCTTTCCTTCCTTTCCCCTCTCTCTGAAAAAGTAAAATCTTTAAAGAATAAAATCAAATATAAAGTTTAAAAAAGAGGGATCCGAAATTCTGGCTATACTACATAGTCTTTTTCTATTCTGCCACTTGCCCCCTACCACCTACCCCCTACCCCCACCCAGCACTTCTACCCAACTAGCTGAACTCACTGCTCCCATCCAAGCCCTTAAACTACGAGGGAAAACGGTTAACATTCGACACCAATTCCAGCCCCCCCACCTGGGTTTTTATGGAGACTTCATTGCATAGGCATGGTTGATTAAATCACCTGCCAACAGTGACTGAGCTCAACCTCCAGCCCCTGCCCCCTTCCCCAAGGTAAGGGAACCAGGTCTGAAAGGTCCAACCCTCTCTTCTGATTACAGGTAACCACTGTAATAACACAGTTGTTAGGTTCCCAAAAAATGCCATGTTATAGCTGAATTGCAAACCCAAAGGTTGCTGGTTCGATTCCCAGCCAGGGCATGTAACCAGGTTGCAAGGCAGGTCTCCAGCCAGATCCGTAGCTGGAGGCGGGTGAAAGGCAGCTATACATTGATGTCTCTCTTCCTCTCTGCCTCTCTCTCCTCCCCTCTCTCTAAAAATAATAAACTCTTTAAAAATAATTAATAAAATTCTATTAATTTTTAAAATTCTGCAGGCAAATCTCATACGAATCCACACTTGAATGAATAATTTTAAATAAGATATCCTTTGCTCTTAAAAACTTTTATTTCAATTTCCAGCCAGGGCAACATAACCAGGTTGCACGCCAGGTCTTCAGCCAGATCCATAGCTGGAGGCAGGTGAAAGGCAACCACACATGGATGTTTCCCTCCCTCTCTGCCTCTCTCTGAAAATAATAAACAAAATCTTTAAAAAAAAAAAAAAAAAAAAAGGAAGCTTTTATTACATTCCGTGTTATTCGGAGATTCTCTAATTCTCAAACTATGTTAGAGTGAAACCATGTTCTAGGATGCCATGTTGTACAAGGGTTTTCCCCAATCCTGGAACCACGTTAGAGCAAAACCATGTTGTATGGGGGTTCCCTTAGTTCCTGGCAACCAGCCCCCATCCTTAATTCCAGAAGTTACCTCATTAACAAAACTCAGGTGTGGTTGAAAGGGTTTGTTATGAATATCAAAAGACATGTTTATCGCTGACACTTATCTGTCTGGAAATTCCAAGGGTTTTAAAAGCTCTGTGCCAGAAACAAGATGAAGCCCAAATATATACTTATTATAAAACACAATGATCCCAATTTGATTGTTTACAAAGCTAGTTTAGTCATATTCATCATAGTCCTAAAATCTTTTAAGGTGCTATTATGCCTATAATGCAGAAACAAAAGTGAAAAAATAGGCTTATAATCAGCTTTAGATGGTTTTTATTGGTCAATTAAATATCAGCTAGGGAGACTCACAATTACCTGTGATGGTAATGTGAACTCAAGCCCAATATTTCTCTACCTCTCTAGAGAAAGTTCTAAGTGGGTAACAAACCAAGAATCTCGCATTCCAGCTATTTGAGCTAAAAAGGACACTAGGTAGCAAAAGTCATTCCCTAAGAGATCTTTGTCCTACAGGCTGTGAACCTAGACAAGTTACTTACCCGCATCACGCTATTTCTTCATCTGCAAAGTGAAGATACCCTCTTTGATCATGATGAAATGAGACCCACAGAATTACTTGCCAGGGATATACAGCTAGTTTAATGGCAGAGCCCAGCCTAGAGCCTATGTTCTCTGCACAGTACCCAAGCTGCTCGTGCAAAGTCACCCTTTAATAGCCTAGCTCTGTGTTTCAGGCAGACAAATAGCACTTTCAGGGCATAGTGGAACAACTCATTATTTCCTTTCTCTAGGCCTGTTGAAGCAACATTTCTGCCATTTAAAAGCTCTCGTTAATTATAAGGATATTTCCCAAACTTTTCTGACCCATAAATAATTCACCTGACAATGTATCTCATAGTACTTGGTCGGCTTAACTAATTTTGCAAATTATACTTGTACTACTAAACAATTTGAATGAAAACACTTTAGATCAAAATTTTATAAACAAGGATGCTCACACTGCAGCTTTTTATCACTTGATGACAGTTCAGTATGTAGACTATTAACATATTATAAAGTTCAGCCTGGCCAGGTGGCTGGCTCAGTAGGTTGGAGTCAGTCCATCCATATACCAGGGGTGTTAAACTCATCTTCACCGGGGGGCCACATCAGCCTCAGAGTTGCCTTCAAAGGGCGGAATATAATTTTAGGACTGTATAAATATAACCACTCCTTGACAGTTAAGCAAAACAAGGTGCTTGGCCAGATAAAATAAGGTAAAGGGCCAGATTCAGCCCTGTGTTTGCCACCTGTGCCATGTACCAAAAAGGCTGTAGGACTGATCCCCAGTCAGGGCACATACCTAGGCTGTGGGTTCAATGCCCAGTAGAGGTATACACAGGAGTTAACTGATTGATGTTTTTCTCTCTCTCCCCCTTCCTCCCTCTAAAATCCAAAAATATATCCTCAAGTGGTAATTTTTTTAAAAGTTCAACATAACAGAATCTTTTACAATATTCAAATAACAGTTAATACTTTTCCGATTTAGGAAATAATATACGGTATTTGTTTTCAAATAATTAGAATGCATAACTTTCAGCAAACTTCAAAAGTAAAATGGTTTTGAAGCTGCATGTTTACTTGGCACAAGGCAGGTTCTCAATAAACACTAGGTACTTCTAGTATTTGTAGGCACATGATAGGTAGTCATGTACCATGTACCTACAAATACAGTGACATTTCACTATAGGCTATGGCATCAAAACATACAAAAGCTACCTAATGAGTGATATTTTCCACTGTTTAAAGAAGATCTAACAATTTTCTAAAGTGTTTTGCTTACAAAGCCCTTCTCAGATGGTCTTTGGTATCAAAAACCAAGGCACTAAAACCAGTAGTCAGCTCTGTCTTTCTGACACTTTAGAGACATCTTGATAATACTACGCATGAATTTAGCAACTGAGGGATAAAGATCATTCTTAGGTAAGTTTGAAGAATCATTATTTTCTGCTCATGTATTGCATCATCAGAGATCAAGCTCTTTGACTTTAATCATTATATTAAGGTTGTAAATTAAAATTTTAGAATAGTCCCTGACAACACGTAGCCAAGTTCCCTGAGTGACACACAGTGGAGTCTTGCAAACTCATTTTACAAAATCTCGAAAGCTCTGCTTTAGGAGCAGAAGTGCTATTTCAATAATCATGTATTGACTTGCTGCGAAAGAAGAGCTCTCCCTAGTTTTCGGGGCTGTGGTCCTAAATCAACTAAACAAAAATTTTCTTCTATCTACTAGGTGCAAAACCCTTTTACCCTTTACCATATAGACAATACAATAGAGATTAAAATGAAGGGAAGTGGGAGAGTGAAAAATCCAAGAAGTGTTCTATTTCTTTCTAAGCAGGAGATAAACTGTCTGGTTTGATTGGGAAAGGGGGAAGGGTATTTTGAGTCAGACGAGCTAAACAGCATCTTGAAACGCTAAAGAGGCGGGGAAGGTATTTCAGGAAGAGAATAAAGCACAAGCAGGCCACGTGGAACTTCCTGGATACCAGTAAAAGGGTAACTCAAATACAACTAGGAAAGGTGTAAGAAAACTATCAGAGAGTTAAGACCAGTTAAGAGTATTTGGACTGGTCTCTCAACTGCCTGGAGAGATGGCTTCAAGAGTTCACCTGAACCCATGGCCAAGGGATGGGTAAGCTGGGCAGTGACATGACCCATGAACTAGGGCATGGCACCAAACAAGATGCCTAAAAGCTTGTGCTCTTTCCCCCCACCCTTTTTTTTTTTTTTTAAGGTTGTATTTATTATTTTTAGAGAGAGGGGAAGGGAGAGAGACACCCATGTACAGTTGCCTTTCACCTGCCTCCAGCTACAGACCTGGCTGGAGACCTGGTTTGCAATCTGGTTATGTTGCCCTGGCTGGGAATCGAACCAGCGACCTTTGGGTTCACAGGCTGGTGCCTTATCCACCATGCCACCAGCCAGGGCCCTTTTCCCCCTTTTTTAAACACAAAGAAGAAATAACATATAGTTTATATAATAAAAAAAAAATTTTTAATTATTAGAGATAAATTAGGTCATTAGCGAAAGAACCAATACTCTGCAGAAATAAAATAATATGTAGAGATCAAGTATATATACTCTGAAAAGCCATTTGTTTTACAATAAAAATTTTACTTAACTGTCGAAATTGGTAAACCAAGCTTGGCAATTTTATCATCATACCAGATTCTACAATCTAGGTTACTTTTATTTGACTTAAAATATTCTCATTTGTCCTAAGAAGAAAAAAATTCAGGAAAACTTTACTCACTAATAAACTACAGCTCTGAATTATCCAAAATTTAAAATGTAAAAAAATTACTAAATATTATCACTTTCGAAACTAGTTTAGCTTAAAACATTCCCATGCCACACACCTAGTACAATCTATACAAATAGTATCATTTTCATTTCCATGGTTCTGCAAACACATTTTGTTATACTAAGAACTAAATGACTTGTGTATTAAGAATAAATTTGCAAAAAAAAAAGAAGAAAAAATAAATTTGCTTTCACATAATTTAACTGATTTTAAACAATTAGGCTTCCAATATTAACACTATCTAACTTGATCGGTACATCAAAAAATATACAAAATTAAGGTAGAAAATGAGAGAGAAATCATTTACAATAAATCTGACAGATAATGTACTCAATATATACAGAGCTCTTACAATTCAATGAGATCCATCCAAATTTTAAACTGGGCAAAAGGCTTTGACCAAAGTATATGCAAGTGACCAAAAGATGTTCAACATCCCCGACTTGGGCAGCTCAGCTGGTTCAAGCACTGCTCCCCATTAGCCAAGGTTGCAGGTTCAATCTCCAGTCAGGGATCATGTAAGAATCAACCAAGGAATACAACTGTCTGCCTGTGCCTGTCTGTCTCTCTCTCTCACACTCATGCAAGGCATGCATGACTTCTCTTTCTCTCTCTCTCTCAAATCAATACCTAAAATGTTCAACATCACTGATCACATGGTACATACAAATAAAACGACAATGAGATACCTAACGCTCATTAGATGGCCAAAATTTAAAAGACGGGCAATACCAAGTGCCAGAGAAGGCACAGATACTCCAAGTCCTGCTAGAGCTACAAACTGAAATTGTAACTCTTACAGAAAAATGGCACACTCACTTGGGAAAAGTCTAATGGTTCCTTAGAAAATTAAACCCTGCAGTCCACTACAAGGTGTTTACTCAAGAGAAATGAAGAGATGGTCCACGGAAGACTTACACAAATGATCATAGCAGCCTAAGTAGTAATAGCCCTGAACTACAAACAGCCCAGGTGTCCATCAGCATTGTGAATGAGCAAAAAGAACTTACAGATGATAGCCATGTTCTATCCTGATTAAGTGGATGGTTACACAGGTCTATACATTTGTCAGAAACTCTTCCAACTACCCTTCAAATGTGTACCTTTTACTGTATATAAATTACACTCCTACAAAGCTGATTTTTTAACAAAAAAAATGGACTCCTTTCTAGAAAGCAATTTGACACCTATTAAAACTTGAAATGTGCATACTCGGTAGAGAGTTGTCACACACGATGTATGTGCTTACTTCAAGAGAACACCAAGCCCATCACCTCTGTGACACGTTCATTAAAACTGAAATACTACATGCCCTGGCTGGTGGCACAGTGGATAAGGCGCCGACCTCCAAACCCTGAGGTCCCTAGTTTGATTCCCCAGCCAGGGCACATAACCAGGTTGCAAGCCAAGACTCCAGCCAGGTCTGTATCTGGAGGCAGGTGAAAGACAACCGTACATTGATGCCTCTCTCCCTCTCTGCCTTTCTCCCTTCCCCTCTCTCTGAAAATAATAAATAAAATCTTAAAAAAAAAAAAAAAAAACCTGGAATACTACATAATCCACTTAACAACACAGCCTGATAGCTTAGAGCAGGGAGCAGCCAATTTTTTTCTGTAGTTACATCAATAGTACTTTAGGCTGCCTTGGCAGGCCACATCCAGTCTCCTTGCATATTCTTACAAAAAACAAAAACAAAAACAGACAGGCTGAGCCCAGGGCTTTGAAGCCAAAGTGCCCAAATTCAATTCCTTATTCTACCACTAACTAGTTGTTACCCAATCCCTCCGTCTCCTGTTATTACACAATCTATATAAAATAAATGAAAGCACTTAAAATATAGCCAAGCACATAACAAGCCCTAATAAAATAGCAGCTATTTTCTAATGAAATAGAGCTCTCTGTATTGACCTAAAAAAACTTGTTTTAAAACTAAATTAAACCTGATCCCATTTTTGTAAAATATGTGCAGAAATACATATTCATTTGAATATACTGGAAAGTTTTGAGAAAGTATATACTAAACTGTAAAGGGTAGGGAATAGGATTATAGAAATGAAGAAGGCTTTCGCTTTATAAATATCTAAATTGTTAGTATTTTAAACTGAATACGTAATAGTTGTATTTAACCAAGACATTTCTTAATAAACAAGTAAAGCATACACATCGATTTCTTAACTTACAGTCTCCAAGCTCATTTTTTTTTTAATTTTATTGTTGTTGTATTACATCCATCCCCTTTTTGCTCCCCTCTGTCCCCCCACCCACCCACCCATTCCCCCCAAAGTCAATCCCACCTGTTGTCCATGTCCATGGTTCCTTTATACTAGGTTCTTGTCTAAGCTGCTCCCCATCTTTGTCATATTTAAACTTGAAAAGTGTTTAGTTCCATTAATGAGAAAACACACCAACTCATAAACAACACTGGCGCAACAACAAAAAATTATTTATCAAACATTTTGTCCCAGGTGTAGTGCTTAAGACTTCACATGTAGTAATTCATTTAATCCTCTCAACAACCTTATGGAATGAATACTATCTGTCATTATGATTAATTTACGGACAGGGAAACTTAGACATGAAGGACAATTTACCTAGGCTGCAACCTGACAGCTCAGGAACTAGAACTCAAGCAAAGCAACTCCAACAGATCACGTTCTTAAAATACTATCCCTCCCACTCTGGCTGGTGTGGCTCTGCTGGTTGGAGCGTCATCCTGTAAACCCAAGTTCTTGGGTTTGATTCCTGGTCAGGGTACATGTTTATGCTGCAGGTTCCATCCCAGTTTGGAGTCTCTACTATTCAGGGTGCGTCATAAGAGAGGCAACCAATAAGATGTTTCTTGCACAACAATGTTGTCTCCCTCTTTCCCGCTCCCTTTCTCTAAAACTCAGCATGTCCTTGGGAGAGGATATAAAATAAAAACACTGTCCTCCCCCCCTACAGTGCACACCATTACAGCTCTAAGAAAGATACCCACATTTTGCACCAGCTTGCACCTCCCAAAACACCTACAATTATGTACTTCTACGCATAACTTTCTAATTCAAATAAACCAGTATGACTTTAATCATCCAAGAGACTAACAGGTAACATGGAGTCCAACAGAATCTGAGTATGGATTCTGAGTGCAAATTCCTAGCTGAATAATCCTGGGCACATTCTTAACCCTTCAGAACAGCAATTTGCTAATCTGGAAAAGTTTTCAGAATGATTTGGTTTTTTATTATAAAACATATATGACATAACATTTACCATTTTAACCATTTTTAAGTCAACAGTTTAATAACATTAAACACATTCAAAATGTCGTTCAAATGTCTTCACCATCCTTGTCCGAAACTTGTTCATAATTCCAAACAGAAACACTTCCCATGCCCTGGCCACAGTGGATAAGGCGCCAGCCTGCAAACCCGAAGGTTGCTGGTTCAATTCCCAGCCAGGGCACATAACCAGGTTGCAACCCGTCTCCAGCCAGGTCTGTAGGTGGAGGCAGGTGATAGCCATACATTGCTGTTTCTCTCCCTCTCTGCCTCTCCCCCTTCTGAAAATAATAAAATCTCTAAAAATACAAAACAAACAAACAAAAACACTGTTCCCCAACTGACCACTAACTTCCCACTCTTCCCTTCCCTCAGCCCCTGGTAACCTTTATTCCATTCTCTATGAATTAGCATATTCTACAATATTCTCTCTGTGTCTTGCTTATTTCACTTATGTTTTCAAGGTTCATCTATATTGTAGCATGTGTCGGAATTTCATTCCTTTTTTTTTTTTTTAGAATTTCACTCTTTAATAGCTAAATTATCTTTCATTGTACGTGTATACAATTCATCTGTTAATGTATACAGGGTAGTTTTTCACAAGAATTAAAAATTAAGTATACGATGTGAATGTTACAATAAAAAACAAGCAAATACGTGAATGAAGCATCTGGCAAATACAGGCATTTTAATGTCTTCTTTTCATTTTGTTTTTGCCCTATTTTTGCACCAAGTAGTGGAGCAGCCGCAAGATATGTAACAGTACAACCATCTCAGAAATTTATTAGCTATACCTTTGGAATGATTATTGGATTTGCTAATCTACACTTATATCATTTTAAAAGAATGATGATGAGCATCGCAATAAGATACTTATTTACAATGGCACTACTTCCTTTAGTTTTAGCTTCAAATCGATCTCAAATTAATTACTCCAATAAAGAACTTATCCATTATAACTAGACACCTTGAAAGTAAAAGATTTAGTACTCTTGACCACTTTCCCCTCCATATATATATATATATATCTTTTAAAGGCTTTATTATTTTTAGAGAGAGGGGAAGGGAGAAAGGGAGAGGGAGAGAGACATCAATGTATGGTTGCCTTTCACCTGCCTCCAGCTACGGACCTGGCTGGAGACTTGGCTTGCGACCTAGTTATGTGCCCTGGCTGGGAGTCAAACCAGTGACCTTGGGTTCGCAGGCCGGTGCCTTAACCACCGAGCCAGGAGCCGGGCCCCCTCCCCTTATATTTTTGTATAAGGATCATCAGTATCATCAAATTAAGTGAAAACTATGTGCTAGGTATCCAGATGACTCAAGCTTTTCTCAAACTGCCCAAAAAAACCAACACCAATAGTTGCACCTAAAAGATTTCCAAGTTTCAATCACAGAGTAACAGAACTTTGAAAACCTTGGTACGAACTCCTTCACCTTGACACTTATTTTTCTTTGTAATTACTGCCTCTCCAAGACAGAGGAAAAAAACACACCTTCTGAAGTTCCTCACAACACAAATATTAATATAGCCTGTTTGCTTTGTGAGTTCCTTTGTCAAATTATTTCCCTCCATTTTTTCCTATTTTCTTCATTCATTCGGCTATTAAGCCCCTAATTCTCTAGCAACTAACTGGGTACACAGTAAAAAACAGGACAGAGCCTGTGCCTTAAGGCACTTAAGAACTGGCTGCATAGACAAATGACTACAATCCAATTTGATACGGGCTACAATAAAAGTGTGAACAAAGCCCTGTGGGATATCAGAGTACCCAAGAATTTAGGGAAGGCCTCTGGAGGTGAAGGTATTGTCTAACCCTGAGCCTTTCTCTGAATTGATGAGCTGCTCTCATCCAAACTAGAGATTTCACCTGACCAAACAGAATCCTTCATAATTCAGAGACAATGTTTTCATCATTTGTACTGACAGACTTCAAGGCAAATCAATAAATCATTTCTAATTGACCCTAGATTGTGTTAGCTCCTCAGAGAATTTCTCCTTGTTGGTTTTTAAGCAGCAGATCAACTTTCTTAATCAGTGTTTATTTAGGCCAATATAGAAATCAATTCACATTCCTGAGGAAATTTGCCTAAAATTGTATGTGGTCAACACAAAGACAATGACTTACGTATGTATGCATGCAAGGCACAGAGGGTGTAACAGCCTTAAGAACCTTTTTCTTTTCTTTTATTTTTTTGCCTACCTATATTAAATCACAAGTAAGGGTTTTCTAATCAGAGTGGTTTTAACTGCCTAAATACATTCTCAAACCAAACAGGAAAAAACACTTAACAGGATTTTTAAGAAATTCCAAAAAAAAGACTTTAAAAAATATTTCATGGCAAGTACAAAGACAATTCATTATCAAATACAGAATACACAAGAAAGGAAAAATGTTAATTTCTTGGCCTAAAAGAGCCAAATTTCTGCCAAAATTTGCATATCTAGCTCATCTCATTAACAATGGACAAGATTACCTACAGGACTTTTGAATATGTAATTATCAGCAAGTAACCGAAATACAAACATTATTTGACACTCAGCACTGAGGGCAGCACCTGTAATGTCTGTTCAATTCTGTCCAACTCTAAAATATATGTAATAAAGACTTTCACACTGCATTTCTTTGTCTCCATTTTTATGAAACCGTAAGATATTAGGTGTACATTAAATCTTCATCAGACAGAACAATGCAAATCAGCCGAGTGCCTATGTGGTTCTAAATTCCTTTTCTTTGAATATAGTCACTTGCAACCAAAAAAATAATCAGAATTTAAGATGTATTTTCCTAAGTGTTCTGGGACTTTAAATAGTACATTCCCTCATCTCTAGGATTCCTTATATCCTGGACTAGAATCCTATCTAGTCCTAACTTTAGAGTTCATGAAAAGGACATGCACTGTATCTTAAAATACTTTCATTTTCTTGCTAATAAAATTATCAACAAACTAGTCATTTGTTCCACATTTTATTCCTACACATGGAATAATTGCTAATGCTCATGAATGAAGAGAACTGGCAAAGAAAACTCCGAAACCCTTGGATACATTCAACTGTACCAGCTTTAGTGTTTACTAAAGATTTTTTAATTGTTTTATGGAAGTCAACACCTGACCTTTGCAACCTAGAAAGTAAACCTTGTAGTATATTTGAACACAGATTTTTATGTCCAAACGAATTTAAATTTTACAGATCCGGTGTGATAAACAAAGGAAGTTTAGCTTAACTGTGGGCAACACACATTCAATTTCTGAAGAAACAAACATTTCTTCGTCCAGTCTTTTCTGACTCACCAAGGCTATTGTTCAGGAAAACAAGACCAATTAATTTATAAAAACAAAAACCCGCTAAGCACACCATCCACACATTTGGCATAAGCATTTTATTTTGATCAACTATTTCTACCATCTTATCCTCATTCAACCCCTGGGGATTTGGGGAATGCTCACCGACTAAATGACAGAGGATTTCGTGAGCACCTGTCGCCATTCTCAGATGTATCAAGTTGGCCAAAACAGCTAGTTTTTTTTTTTTTTCTTTTTTTTTTAAGATTATGATTCTTTCCAAAGTGGGAACTCAGGAGGCGTGAGTTCATCAAGTTTTCCCAAAATATCGTGCTTCTCCGTTCCTCCCGTTTTCGAAAAGTAGCCCCGTGGCACAGACTCGGCGGTGGTCGGAGCGGGGGCACCATGACGCGGGGACGGGACGGGAAGCCCTGCGAACCCGCAACACCGACAACCGGGAGCAGCTCGACCCTCCCCTCCAACTTAACCGAAAGCCGGACGGGACAGCGGAGGCAGCCCGAAGGCAGACGGCCACGGTTTCCAAGCTGCTTTAGGGGAATTGTCACAGGTGCGGCCACTCGGGAGTCCCTGCACGCGCCCCGCGCCGCCGCGCCCGGTGCCCCGCGCGCCCGAGGGGAGGGGGCGTGGGGCCGAGCCCGCCCTCCCGCTCCCGCTCCCGCCCGGCCCCCTCCCGCCGGCTGTCAGGCCCCGGAGTCGCTGCCCCTTCCTCGCGCCGCGCTCCCGGGAGACACAGTCCGTCCTTTGTCTGAGTGCTCACTTGGCGGCGAGGTCCCACCAACTTGCGTGTGTCCCGTCCTACCGGGCGCGCCACACAAAGGAGCCTGGGCTCCGGCAGCCAGCGCGCCCCGGACACCCCGGCGCCCCGGCCCGGCCCCGCGCCTCCGGAGAGGGAGCACGCGAGGAGACCCCTCCGCACGCCCCCCTCGGCGGCGCCCGCCCCTGCCCCCGCCTCGGCTCTCCGAAGTCCCGCACTGCCCGCTCGCGAGGTGACGCGGGACAGCCGTGACTCACGGCCCCCTTCCGCGGGGCTGTCCCCTCATCCCGCCGGCAAAAGCGGCGCCCAGGGAGAGCCCGACGAGAAGAAACCCGGACTGGCACAGAGGCGGCGGGAAGGTCCCGCCGCCGCCGCCGCCCCGCGCCGGGGTCCAGAACCTTGCGGGCCGGCAAGCGCCCAACAGCGGCGCGTTACCTGAGCCCCAGCCCGCGCCGCTCCCGCGCGCCGCCGCCGCCGCCGCCGCCGCCGGGGCTCCACCGCCTTCTGCGTCCCAGTGGGTGTCGGACGCTCCCGGACCGAGCGCCAAACCCGGCAGCCCAATCGCCGTCGCTTTTATTTGGCCCCCCCGTCCAACCAAGCGCCGCCCCGATTGGCGGGATGCAGGCGGGCTCCCGTCCAATCACAGGGCCTGCCGGGCGCCGAGGCACCGAGCCAGCCCCACGCCGAGGAGCCCGCGGGACTCCGCCGGGCTGGGTGGGCGGTGCGTGCGCGTGCGCGCGGGAGGGAGCTGAGGGATGCGGCCACTCGGCGGGCGAGTGGGACCGCCGCGCCGGCTCTTTGTTCTTTCCCCGAACGCTCGGCGCCCCTCAGGAAGGGGACACGGGTCCTGTGGAGCCCTAAGTGCGGGCCGCGGGCGGGGAGCGGGCAGGGAGGGGTGGCGGGAACCGGCCGGAGGGCGGGACGGCGCGCTCGCGGCGCTAGGCGGGAACCGCCGCCTGGAGTTCCCGGGCCGGAGGGGCGGGGCGGGGCCAGACGCCAAGTTTGAACCAGTTCGAAACTAGAGTGGTAACGGTTTCAACTGCCGCGCTCTTTTCCCCGCGCGCGAGGCCGGAGCCCAGCCGGCCGAGCGGGACACGCTCCGGGGTCCCCGGTTTGTCCCCGGCGGGGAGCCGCATCCCTCCGCGCCCCGGCGGCTTGTGCCCGAGCCGAGTGCCCTGCGCGGCGCTTTGTCGGCTGCTGCCTTTCGGCCGGGCCCCGGGTCCGCTGGCCCGCGGTGCCCATCGCCTTAGAAAGCTGGGCGACGTGACGGTTCCTTCCAGTTCTTCACTCCGAGCGCCTTGTTGAGATCCCGCCTGTGTTTGTAATTCCAGGCACGTGTCCACGTTAAAAATCATTTATCCGGAATAAGAGTGGCTCGCTGGCCTCGTGGTAACGCCCCTGGAAAGTGTTCGGATGATTGCAACCGTTTTTCAATTACTTAGAAGTGATATTGGGGGAAAACCTGTCTCAACCCAGAGGAATTAAAGAAGATTCCGGTGAGAATGTAGTCTCCCTTTTTGCTTCATCTAACAAGGAGGTGGCGGCTCTTCCGAATTTATTTTTAATCGGATGCAGCTACAGAGCGGAAGACCCGCTCACGCACAAAAACTGGGAACCTATGTTGAGACCAAAGACGGAGAAAAAGTCAGCGATGAACTGTTGTGCGTTAAAAGCCGAAAGAAATCCTGTTTTTTAATGTATTTTTAATATTTTAAAGTGGCTAAATTTAAGAAACCACAATTCATTTGATTTAGCCCGTAATTTTCCCACCTATCCTAAATCGCTGTCCCATTCCACATGTATATTATAAATTCAAAGTTGGAAGTTACGTGGAGGGAGGCCAGAAGGTAGGCTGCAAACAATCCTGCCCAAATAAAAGCACAATTGTGTCTAAATGACAAGAAGAACGCAAAAGTAGATGGTGCATCTGTGACTATAAATGTGAAAACAGTCACCAAGACATGCGTATTCCATAGTAAAAGGTTTCCACCTACAACAGTTAAATTTTTAACCAGCAATTCAAAACTTAAAAGTCAACTGGTTATCCTTAAATCGCTTCTCAAGTGGCTGATTTTATCTGTTCTTTATATTAAATATTAAAACAACAGGCATATTTTAAAAGGAAAATCAAGAAAGAAAGCAGAAAATATCAGAAAGCAATATATTAAACAAAGCCAGCAGTGTGAAATGTCAGGAACTGCTAAAGGCTTTTAGAATCAAGGAATGATGTTGGCTCAAGATGTTCCCCAAAAAAAATTCTTGGGAAAGAAAATTTTAGCTGGACCTTGAGGAAAGAAAGTAAATGGTGTAGATTGAAGGGCAGGGAGGGCACTTGGGGTGGGAATGAACAGCCTCGAAGAGTGATTGCACTGAGCATCACTAGAGCTGAGCTCCAGCTGGGGAAGCGTAAAAGAGGAGAGAGCTAAGTAAGGCTTAATTAAACATAATATTTATGATATACAAACATATCATAGGAAGGCTGAGCCGCCGCAAGAAGTAGGGAAGCCAGTGGATCACAAAATTGTCTTAATTTGGTGGTACCCTTCTCCAGTTAAGCAAGATATTTTAGGTCACAGTGATGGCAGGGATAATTTGGAAATATTGTAAAAAAGACTTTATTATTCATAGGGGACATATGGTATCTTGCAACTCTGTCTTGTATATTGACAAAGGAAAGTTGGGAGGGAGAAGTACAGCTGAACCTTGAGCAATGTGGGAGTTAGGAACACCAACATTCACACACACGGTGGAAATCCATGTTGTGGATGAAAAAGAGGCCACGTATTAAACCTCACAAACTCAGGGCACTGCCTATCAGGCCTTACAAACCCAGAAACTTAAAGTATGGTGGTCTGAAATGAAAACTTGCCCAACTAAGAGCAAGTCAGTTGTGTAGTTATGTTCTAGAAGAGTATCTTCCTTGACAAAGGTCAATCTTTACCTTATCTGAGTCTGTCATCTTTTTGCATCTATGGTCATACATCTTGGGAATGTCAAAGTATAATACACCTTAGGAATGTCAGGATAGGGCCCTTTATCCAGACCACTCAGGGCACCATCTCCCATCAGAACATAAGACTGAAGAATCACTCACTGTTATCTTGTTTTCCCGCATACCATCTCAATGTGCTATGTTAACTTAACTATCCTGTCCCCACCTGTGTGAGAGAAGTACGTGTGCACCATTTTAATTTTTATCCAGTCTCAGAGACTTCCCCCACTTTGCTTTCTCCTGCCTCCCTAATCTGTCACCAATGAATTTCATGTAACCCCATCTGTCTTCCCCTTTGATTCTGCTATATAAAATGAACGGTAAAACTGCCATTTTCTGGAACATTTTCCCAACCAGTTGAGATTTTATTTCCCAGCAAGTGTCATCAGTTTGGCTCAAACAAACTCACCAAATTCTGTACAGGTTGGGGCATTCCTTGCATCAACAACATACTTTGATTCCCTAAAAACTTAACCACTAGTAGTCTACCGTTGACTGGAAGCCTTACTGATAACGCAGTCAATTAACAGAGGTGGATATGGGAACAGCGTGAGTCATCAAGCTTTTTCATTCCTGTGTCAAGATATTCAGACTATTCAGACGACAGTTATGACACTACAGGTAGGCTAATCTGTCCTCTGTTATGGATAACAGCTTCACTATTAACAGTTGTGTGACAAAACCAAAAATGCAGTTAATCTCAGAAATCAGGATGTAGCTCTGATTTCTGTATTCACAGCCATACCCCCAAGGTCTCCCACTGCTTACACACCCTGTGTCCTCAGGGTTTTCCTGGGAGAACAGGAGAAAGTCAAGTGCAAAGGGCAGGCTATCAACATTACAGAAGTTCTCTTTAAGCACCTGAAAGGGAACTATGTACTTCTCACACATTCATTCCGACATTCAACAGGTACAGAGAAGTTACTAAGTGGAAGACACTTGTAGAAGCTAGGAATACAATATGAGCCCAAGAAAAATCCCTGCCTTGGTGGAGCTGACTTTTTTAGCAGAGAAACAAACAACAGATTATATTGCATATGAGATAGTGATAAATAAGATGGGGAAAATGTAGGATGGAAGGAGGGAAGTGCTGTAACTTTACAATAGTTTGCTCAGGGAAGGCCTCCCTGAGATAGTGACATTGAAGAACTTGAAGGAGGTGACAAGAATGTTGTAAGCACAGAGAATGGCAAGTGCCTGGGCTGACCTGGGAGCCTGCCTGGGTGTTGGAGAAACAGGAAGGGGAAGAAGGGGAGAGATGAGGCCAAGAGTTGAGGGGCCCTAGTGGGCCACAGTTAGGACTTCTTCATGAGGGGATTTCATGCTGAAAAGGTATCTGAGAGTTTTAAGATCGTTCCAGTTGCTGTGTAGAGTAGCCTGAAGTGGAGCAGGGACCAAAACAAGACGGCTCCGAGTCTGTTGTCATCACTAGGCAGGAAATGAGATGGTGGCAGGGGCCCAAGCTGGTAACGGGAGCTGGGGGGAAGCCAGCAGATTACGGATATATTTGGAGGTATGGGCAACAGGACTTGCAGATGCAAAAAAAAGAAGTTGAAGAGCTGGTGGGGCGAACAAGCGGGTCATTGCCCACTTGGAGGTGGCCGGGCAGTGGGAGCAGGAAGAGCTGTGGGGATGGGGGTTTGGAGGTCAGAGGTAAGGCGGGGACACAGTAGGTGCGAGATGCCTGTTTTCAACCACACAGAGCTCATTGGTGGAAGAAAAACTTACCCTCTTCCAATTTGGGCCCTAATTACTAGACCTGCAAATGATCGCCAGGAGGAAGAAAGTTTATGACAGCCTGGGGCGGGCTGTACCTAGAGAAGCTCCCCAAACAGCTGCAGGTAAAGGTGTGTAGAACAGCTTAATAAAGAGCAGGGGAAGGGTTGAAGCCTCAAAGGATGGGAGGCTCTGCTGAGGCTCCTTGAAACAACCTTTGTTAGAGGTGGGGGATGTCCAGGGTCCGAGGTCAGTCAGTCACCTCCGCGCCTGGAGACAAGGGAGGGCTGACTCTCCTGAAGCACTGCTTTATTCAGAAAAGAGAAGTTATTTCAGTGTCTGTTGTAGCTCAGAGGTTGTTCCTTGGAAGTAACCTTTATACCACTTCTGGGCTAAAGAAATCCCTGCATTACACAGGTCTTGAATCCAGGGAGGGGGCCGCTATGACTAGGAGTCATCAGCCCAGAAATGGCATTTCAAAGCAGGGAAAGGAGTGTAGATAGAAAAGAAGTCCCAGGTACCCCAACGGAAAAGCTATGGAGGTGAGGACAAAACACTGAAGACAGAGGAGCCCTGGCCACACTAGGAAAGCTGGGATCCTGGAAGCCACGGGAGGAAAGAGGAGCCCTGGCTGGTGGCTCAGTGGATTGAGCGCTGGCCTGGAACCCAAGGGTCGCAGGTTTGATTCCCAGTTAGGTCACAGGCCTGGGTTGTAAACCAGGTCCCCAGCTGGAGGCACGCAAAAGGCAACCATACATTGATGCTTCTGGACCTCCCTCCTTCCCTTCCACCCCTCTCTAACAACAATGAAAAGATCTTTTAAAAAGGGAAAAAGGGCCCTGGCTGGTAGCACAGTGGTTAAGGCGCCGGCCTGTGAACCCAAAGGTCGCAGGTTCGATTCCTCAGCCAGGGCACATAACCAGGTTGCAAACCAGGTCTCCAGTCAGGTCTGTGGCTGGAGGCAGGTGAAACGCAACCATACATTGATGTCTCTCTCCCTCTCTGCCTCTCTCCCTTCCCCTCTTTCTAAAAATAATGAAATAAAATCTTTAAAAAAAAATAAAAATAAAATTAAAAAAAAAAAAAAAGGGAAAAAGGAAGCTGTTGCATCAAGCACTAACAGGTCCAGCAAGGTGTCTGAGATTCACAACGTGAAGGTCCCTGGTGACTTCACTAAGACAGCTTCAGCGAATGGGTTGCGGTGGGTTCCATAGTGAACTAGAGGGGAAGACTGGACAGAGCAATTATAGATCATTTTCTCAAGGAGTTTGCTAGAAAGGGAGAGACAAGTATAGCTGGGAGAATAAGAGGGAGCAAGAGAAAGAGTTTAAGAGCTTTAAGTGACAGCACACCATTTGGTACACTGATGACAGACTCATCCAGTGAAGGTGGGAAAATTGATGAGTCAGGAGAAGACTGCTGAAGCAACATCCATGCCTGAGTGTGTTAGAAGGGAGGGACTCCACACCTAGAACAGGGGAAAGGAGACGGAGGATGTGAACGGTACAGAGGTAGAGTGTGTGGACATGCATGCAGGCACTGGGGTGGATTTGATAGATGTTCACATTGCTAACTGCCTGACTGCGGATGGCGGTGTCTGGAACGAGTGCGAAGTTCATTAGGGTGAAGAAAATGTTTACGTGATGTTTGCATATGTAACAATATGATTTAAATTAGCCTGGTCCTTTTGAAAATCGCGTTCGAGTAGTCACACTCTAGAAAGACCGAGGGAAGGGAGTGTGGTAGGCAGTCTCTTAAATGCTCCCAATTGTCCAACTGTCGCTACCCCCTCACTGTTCACACCTCTCTGCCACCCTCTCCCCTGGGTACGTCCTGCGCCAGGTGACTTGCTTCTAACAGAATGTGGCACATGAGTAAAGGAATGTCAGTTCTGAAATTCGGGATGAAACAAGCTGTCACATCAGTTTTCTGCCTCACATTTCTGACACCTTCCACTCCGGATGTTTTCTGCTGGCCCAAGCTGGGTACAGCTGAATTGATCTAAACGCTGCTACCAATTAGTACACTAAGACATTTTTTTGTTTTCGTTTTTGTTTTTTGTCTGGTTGGGGGGTGGTGGTGATTTTTGGTTTGGTGGGGTGGTGGTGGGTGGTGGGACAATCTAAGACTTTTAAAGGAAACTTGATACAGTCAAATGAATAGATTAAAAGAGATTTAAACATTTAGTCTAGAAATTAACTGGAAGTTTTAAAGAGATTCATAGATGAAGCTGAAAAGTGCTTGGCAAAAATATAGTTATACATGATTCCTGGGCAGAATATCATTTTATAAATGTGACGTTTGTCCCATAAAGGACCTGCGGGGTTTGGGGAAGCTGAGAATCTTCCCGTAATTATGAGCTATAACAAGAGGGAGGATCAATGACTGAAATATATTGTGAACTAAAGAAAATGGTGTTAGCAAGAAAAAAAGAGTTGAAAAGGAATAAATAAAACTGATTAGCCCTGGCTGGTAGCACAGCAGATAAGGTGCCAGCCTGTGACCCAAAGGTTGCGGGTTCAATTCCCAGTCAGGGTACCTAACCAGGTTGCAAGCCAGGTCTCCAGCCAGGTCTGTGGCTGGAGGCAAGTGAAAGGCAACCATACATTGATGTCTCTCTCCCTGACTGCCTCTCTCCCTTCCCCTCTTTCTAAAAATAATAAAATCTTTTCAAAAATAAAAATAAATTAAAAATAAGTAATAAGACTGATCACATGATTATATATATACATAGATACTCCAAACTTATCTTCAATCAAAGTATTAGAATTAATGAGTGAAGTTACCAAACTGAAAATGACCTGAATAAAGGGAGGAAGTATTTTCATCATTTAGGAGATACATGGATTTACCACAAAGCCAGTCAAAATCCCAGCAGAGTTTATGAATTCATGTGTGTGTACTTGTGTGTCTGTGAAAATTGACACAGTGATTCTGTGGAGGAAAAGGAGCAACGTGCAAAACCTGACAACTGACACGTTCAGGGGAGGCCTGTGTGGCAGCCTTACAAACTCTGAGACCAAAAGGAACCACTAAGAATGTCTGAAGTTAAAACTTATTAACTAAAAGCTGTTTTTAGTTAATGGGGAGGGGGGTGTTTTGTCATTGTCCTAGGCTAGAATCTTCCTTGACAAAAGTCCATCTTTCCCTTGACTGAGCCCATCTATTGTTGTTTTTTTTTAACCTACACAATAACAGCTTTGGAATATCAAGCTAATTTCCCTTTTTCCAGACCCCTAAGGTACCACCACTGCCCCAGAACATAGACCATAAATCCCCTCATTGTTATTGTTATCATGTTAATTATCCAGTTAACTACCTTGTACCCACCCATGTAAAACAAGTCTGTATCCATCATTTTACCATTTTATTTAATCCCAAAGTATTCCCCAACTTTGGGGAATTCCCCACCTCCCATCTATCCCAATGGATTTCATGTAACCCCTTTACACCTTCTCATGTGATTGTGATGAATTAAAAAAGGGCAGGCCCTGGCTGGTGGCATAATGGATAAGGCGTTAGTCTGCGAACCCAAAGGTCGCTGGTTCAATTCCCCAGCCAGGGCACATAACCAGGTTGCAAGCCAGGTCTCCAGCCAGGTCCATAGCTGGAGGCAGGCGAAAGGCAACCATACATGGATGTCTCTCTCCCTTTCTGCCTGTCTCCCTTCCCCCTTCTCTAAAAATAATAAATAAGTCTTTTTAAAAATAAAGAAAAGAAAATAAAGTGCAAAACTGCCATTTTCCAGAGCATTCTTTCAATCCACTGAGATTTTTCTTGCCAGCAATTGTCATCAGTTTGGCTCAAATAAGCTCACAAAAATTTTCTGCAGGTTTGCATGTTTCTTACATTGACAATTTTAAATACATGTAAAATACAAAAGGCCAAGAAGAGCCAAGACCACCTTGAAGAAGAATGAAGGTGACAGTCTTCACTACCAGATATGAATCCCTAGCCTTTTCAAAGCTATAATAATTAAGACAGTGATAGAGACACAAAGGTGGACAAAAAGACCAAAGGGGGAAAACACAGAGACCAGACACAGACCCTCGCCCACACGGTTATCTGATTTACACAAGAGGTGACCTGGCTGTGCAGTGAAGAGGGGACCGTATTTCAGTCATTGCTACTGCATATCCTCATGGAGAAAGAAAAGCTTGGTCTTCAACCCCACTCCAGCTGGATTACTTATTTAAATGGGAAAGAAAATACAGAGAAACAGCCTATGACCACCAAGTAGGCAAAACAGGTTCATCATAGAAAATAAAAATTAGGCCCTGGCTGGTGGCTCGGTGGATAGGCCAGCAAACCCAGGTTGCAAGCCAGGTCTCCAGCCAGGTCCATAGCAAGGCAGGTGAAAGGTAACCATACACTGATGTTTCTCTCCTTCTCTGCCTCCCTCCCTTCCCCTCTCTCTAAAAATAATAAGTAAAAATCTTTAAAAAAAGCTTTAAAAAAATTAAGAACTTTCATTCATCAAACAATGCCATGAAGATATTGAAAAGGTAGATCAAGAATAAGAGAATGTATGAGGGGGAAAGAAGGAGAAGAGTTTAAGAAAGGAACTAGTATAAATGATCCATGGACATGGAAAACGTGGGGGGATTGACTGTAGGACAGGGGGAGGAGGAGGGTGGGGCAGGGAAGAGAAAGGGGGGAGAAATGGGACAACAGTAATACAATAATAATATTTTAAAATTTCACAGAATAGGACACCCAAAAATGACAGGTTTTTCTGTATGTAATGTACACCTTAATAAACCTAACTTTGAAGAAATTTGAAAAAAAAATTGATAATATACCATCTGACCAAAAACATGTTATCAGATTACATAAAGAACTCCTACAAAACAATTTTTAAAAGAAGACAAAATATTAGGATGGCCAAAAAAAGAAAACCTCTTAAACTGGCACCCCAAAAGACTAAATATACATATAGCCAATAAACCTATTAAAAGGTACTCAACCAGCCTACGAACCCAAAAGTCGCGGTTCCATTCCCAGCCAGGGGACACACCCAGGCTGCAAGCCAGGTCAGGTCTCCAGCCAGGCCTGTAGCTGGAGGCAGGTGAAAGGCAACCATACATTGATGTCTCTCTCCCTCTCTCCCTTCCCCTCTCTCTGAAAATAACAAAATCTTTTAAAAATAAATAACAATCGAAATAAAAATGAGTAAAATCTTTAAAAAAAAAAAAAAAAGGTGCTCAATTTCACTAGCTACCTGAGATTGCAAATAAAACCATAATGTAACACTACTACATTTTTAATTGCTTTATTAATTGTAACTAGTATCCTTAGTAGATAAACATAATTGAGCTAAACAGTTTGGGCTGGTCACTGGGCAAGTGAGACATTCTGAGATGTCACAAAAGAATGCAGTGTGGAGACTAAATAAAGCTAGTGCTGTCCTCTCTTTACTAACTAACTAGTTGCCACAAGGCGCAGGGCCACACACTGCAGGAGGGGAGGTAAAATTACCGGGCACCTGCAGTCACACAGCACCTGGGAAGCCGCATGGGGGAGGGCAGCACAGAAACTCCCGACCTGGGACAGCCAGATGCAGCATGGTGCTGTAGTACCTCCACCGTTTCCTTCACTTATGAGGAAAACTCATAACTGTTACCCTACTGTTACCAGAGAAACCCTGGTTCTTCTCGCCAATGCAGTAACGAATTACAGATGAATGAGCCTGTTACTGGGCACCAACATCTATTAGTGAATGGGAGAGCAAAAACAAGGGTGGCCAAAGGCCAGGGTGGCAAGTTTGCCCTAATGTGGCCAGAGGCTGGAGTCCAGAGGGGCAAGGACACCAAAAGAGTCAATCAATCCTTTGTTCTGACACTTACTTAGCTGGCAGGGCAAATGAGATGAGAGGACAGGGAGGAAGTTACTTATTTAAAGGGTGGTGCTGGCTTTCCAGGACTTGGGGGCATGGACACTGAAGGTATCAATGGGCTTCTTCCTTTAGGCACTGTGGGCCCCTTCCTGCCTTCCCAGCCTTGGAGTGCCTTTCTGGCTTTGGGGAGGAAACAGTCTCAAAAGGTTTTTCTTCCCAGATAGTGGAAACAATACACAAACTTCCAAGGATTTTTCTCCTCCCTGGCTAACAGCGTTTCTTGTGATATTGGAACACCTGGCCCAGGACTGCCGGGTCAGAGGGTGAGACATGTCTTCCTCTGCTTCTCCTTCTTCTGTAATAAATACCATGTTAACCCCCAGCCTCGATATGTGTCGTCGCATCATAAAACTTGATATAAGGTGGTGGTTGTGTTAGCTCTTCTGTCACTTAAAGTCTTTTTATTAAGATTTTATTTATTTTTTTAGAGAGAGAGGAAGGTTGAGAGAAAGAGAGGGAGAAAAACATCAACCGGTTGCCTCTTGCATGCTCCCAAAGGGGGACCTGGCCTGCAACCCAGGTACGTGCCATGACTGGGAATCAAACCAGCAACTCTTTGGTTGATAGGCCAGTGCTCAACCCACTGAACCACACAGCCAGTCTCACTTAAAATCTTATAACCAACTTTAATTATTTAAAGATGGAGCCCTGGCTGGTAGCACAGTGGTTAAGGCGCCGGCCTGCGAACCAAAAGGTCGCAGGTTCGATTCCCCAGCCAGGGCACATAACCAGGTTGCAAACCAGGTCTCCAGTCAGGTCTGTGGCTGGAGGCAGGTGAAACGCAACCATACATTAATATCTCTCTCCCTCTCTACCTCTCTCCCTTCCCCTCTTTCTAAAAATAATGAAATAAAATCTAAAAAAAAAAAAAAAAAAAAATAAAGATGGGAGTTATAGTTGTATATGTACCTACAGCTTAACAGGAATTTGCTTTGCCTTAAGAAGAACAAAGAACAAACAGGGTAGTTTGTTGTTGTTGTTTTTTCAATACTTTATTATTTTTAGAGAGAGAGGCAGAGAGGGAGAAAGACATCTGTGTATGGTTGCCTTTCACCTGCCTCCAGCTACGGACCTGGCTGGAGACCTGGCTTGCAACCTGGTTATGGGCCCTGGCTGGGAACCGAACCAGCAACCTTTGGGTTCACAGGCCAGCAAACAGGGTAGATTTAAATGATGGTTGTCAACAAGCATTCAGGTGGAGGCTAGTCTTTTAAGGCTGAAGACAGCAGCTATTTTACTTTGTTAAAATACGTTTCATGGTCACTCTAATGTGTTTGGCCCTGATTCCCAACATATCCTCCGTTTCCCACTCTGAAGCACCCCTTGCAGGACCAGCCCATGAACCAGGCTATCAGGTCCATGGGGACAGCTGCACAGACAGCTTCCCTGATGCCACCCTCTGGATGGTGATCCTCCACTGTGATAATTGGGCCACCTGTGCAGTTTGCCTTAGAGATGATGGTGACAACATCAGGGGTTTAACGGTCAACAGGTTGATTAACATGGATAGAAATACCTTATTTGGAAAGAGCATCAGCAGCTGCTAAGACTTCATGCCGCGTAACTCCAGCTCCAATAACTGTGACCTTGTCATTGACACTGGTGAATGTGTCAGCCCAGTCACTCTGGCCGATCCAATCTCAAAACTTTCTTATGGGGTATAACTAATGTCAGCTTTCGGTGGTTGGTCCAAATGTAGCACCTCCCCCTGGTAGGGGCCGCCAGGAACACAGCACACACTGTCCGGATTGTGTCACTTGCACAGAAAATGGTGCAACTGGGAGGACCTGGAACATGGCCAAATCCTCCAAGGCCACCTGGGAGGAGCCATCTTCACCATCGGACACTCCGCAGTGGGACCCAATAAAGTTGATGCTGCTTTGAGAGATGGCCCCAATGCGGATCTGATCAAAAAGGCAGTGAAGATGCTAACGAAAGCAATGGTTTGGCCACAGATGGTGCCTCCCGGTGCCACGTTCACCTTGTTTTGCTGGGCAGTAACATGATGGGGGACTCAAATATTGGAAAACTAGTTTCGGGCAACAGATCATAAGCGTGGTAATCAATGTATGTAGAAAGCTACTGTTTCAGGGCCTGAAGGTATGACCCACTTTGACTTCAGGGAACTATTAACAGTTTCATCTTTGTGCATCAGGACAGCAAGCCTTCAAGATGGTGAGATGAGCACCACCCAGGATACTGATGGAAGAATGTTTCAGCTTTTAGCTGATTAATTTTCCCCCAAATTCCAAACCCCTTACCTACACCTTCCTTCTCCTTATAAAAAGGGTCCATTGGTAATGGAATGTAAGACAGTCTATAAGGGCACAAACCTGCTGTCTTCTTGGCTTGCCAACCATATGAATAAAGCGCCCTTAAAGATTCAATGCTTGTCTCTGCTTCTTGGGTCTGGTAAAGGACAGGCAGCATGAGTATCAGCTTTTCCAATTTCAAACATACTCGATGAGGCACTCAGGGTGCTTTTTCTTGAGCATCTCAGAGAAGGCGGAGTCCTTGGTGTCACCGTCCAGTACAATGACTCCGTGATTTGCATGGCCCAGCTTAGCCAGAGCCAAACCACATGCTTTCCAAGCAGCTACCCCGTCACTGACTTTGCAAGGAGGAGAAGAGGTCGCCTCTAAGTCCATGACGTTGGCTTGAGATGAGTCTCCAATAGGGTTTTGGTTCGAGATGCCAGTTGGTCTTCATCTGGCTCTCAATTCGTTTGATAATTGCATCTACTCTTTCCGTTCACATGGGCTTTACAAGCCGATTTTCTGCATCCTCCATGCTTGGTATGCCCTGGCCCTTGAAGGCCTGGGCACCTTTAGCCCCGGGCTTATTCTTCATGTGAGTTGTTTGCCAGGACACCTCACACAGTGCCCCCATGCCACAGCCATCCTCCTCGTAAGTGTTCCACCCAAAGTCTTTGCAGCACTTGCAATAGAGGCCTCTGCCGTTCTCAATGTAAGGGATAAGGATATTAATGGTTTCTTTTCAGAATAGTACAGCCTATAGGACTAGTGGAAAATTACCAGGGGGCCAGTGTGCAACAAACTACCAAACCACAAAAATGTCAGTTAGAGTGTCCCTGAGGAAATAGGACAAAGGGCTGGAGAATTCCCACCATCACCTCTGGGAGCAAAAGGCTAGAGGCTTCCCTCCCATGCCCCTGGGAACAGAGGACGAGGGGAATAGCCAATCGTCTTTTAGACACAAGAAGGAAGGTTTTACCATCCTGTAGTACTCAGCCAATGAGGAACTGGGGAAAGGGACCTACGCACCAGGAGGTGTAAGCCTCAAGTCCCTCCACTGGGTGTGCCTGCCCACCAGACAGACACCCGTTCCTGTAGACTGTCATTCAAGACTCATTTTGGCTGTACTTTTGTCTCTAAGTTTATTTCTTGAGTGAGGGTATTTCTCACATCCATGGGCAGGATGCCACTGAGCCCAGGAGGTTCATGTCAAAGGCGGCTATGAGATCATCCAGACTGTAGTAGAAACTGAAGGCCAATGCCTCCCCGATGGAGCCCCCAAGAGTCACCATGTCTCAAGAGGTGGAACACCCAGTGGCTGGTATTAGTTAGGGTGGTTGGTGACACGCTGTGGAAAGTTTTCACAAAAAGAAGAAACGGCAGACAGCCAAGTTGTACTCACTTTCCAAGAGAGGAAAGGGCCGCAGTGTGGAGCGATACACCAGCAGTGAAAATGGGGGCTTTGAGCTTTTGTTGGATTGTAAGGAAACTATAGAAGGGTAGGGGGTTGCTCTTGTGCCGTCCCTGGGCTGTCGGGGCATCTCGGCACAGGAGGTTTCCGTAGGTTTTGCACAAGCTGCAGTGCGCGCCAATGTTCTCTCTTACCTCCGGCAGGGGGTGGGGGAGGAAGCAGTCAGTCATGTCTCTTCTTCCTTTCTAGGAATTTCCAGTCCTGGGGACATAAGCTCAAAAGGGTAAAATGGCAGTCGTGTTTGACAAGGTCACAGGCATAGGCCTGCTCAGCAAATGACACCAGATAGCAAATGGTGCTGGTTTGGTCCTTTCAGATGGCCTTGACAAAGCACTCGCCAGTATAGGCACATGGCCTCCGGTGCTTGGCCGACCATGACCATCCGATGGCCGTATCAGCAAGTGCCCGTGGCTCAGAGAGGATGAACCAGTGGCTGTTTAGGCTCTCTGGGTCCTCCTGTCCATATCTCATGACACGACAGAGCAGCAGCCTGGTCTCGGCAGCACTGCTGCGAGAAGTGGGGTGGCTGGGGCTCCAGGCACAGGGGCCCTGACGGAGTGGACGCACCTGCCAAGTGCCAGCACCAGGCTTGGCTTCCTTCCCCGCAGTACGCCAGCCTTGGCACCCGCCATGGCGACCCTTCACGGTCCGGGGAGAAAATGGCCACAACCACAAATTTGGACACTGTTAACAGGACTATAAAATTGGCATAAACAGTTTGTAAAATTGATAACTTGAACAAATACTACTACTCCATAACTTAGCAATTCTACTCAGAGCTATAGACCTAGCTGGCATGTGTACGTAGGTAGGTAGGTAGGCAAGTCATTTACCCAAAGGCATGTACAAGGATGCCCTTGACAGCACTATTCCTAATAGCCCGAATAGCCACAAACTGGAAACTATCCAAGCAGCCATCAACCGTAGAACCAATAAATTGTGGTAAATGCCTATAATGGAATATCCTACAGCAAGGTGAGTAAATAATCCACAAGTACATACAATGGGAAAGAATCAAATAGATATGACTTTGAGTGAAAGAAAAAAGAGATAAATGTCATGTTATTTTGTTTACTTAATGTTCCTTAAAAAGTATAACTTGCCTATGACATCAGAAGTCAGAAAAGTTGGTGAGGGCAGTGATTAGAGCAAGCCGGAGGGCCGTGGCTGGCCTGCTGGTGCTGATCACGTTGTAGTCCTTGATCTGGGTCTAGATAAACAGATTCATCCGCTGTGGGGAAACTTATTTAAGCCCTGGCTGGTGCAGCCCAGTGGGATGAGCCCTGGCCTGCCAACCGAAATGTCACAGGTTCAATTCCTGGTCAGGGCATAGGCCTGGGTGGTGGGCCAAGTCACCAGTTGAGGGTGTGTGAGAGGCAACTGATCCATGTTTTTCTCCTTCTCTTTCTCCCTCCCGTCCCCTCTCTCAAAAAAAAGAATAAAAAATCATTTAGGCCATTTCTCTGTGTATGTCTGCTTCCACAGTGAGTTGTTGTTATTGTTGGTGTTGCTGCTCTTAAAAAGAATCAGGGACTGCGAACCCAAAGATCACTGGTTCGAGTCCCAGCCAGGGCACATAACCAGGTTGCAAGGCAGGTCTCCAAGCCAGGGCCCTATCTAGGTGAAAGGCAGGTGAAAGGCAGGTGAAAGGCAACTATACACTGATGTCTCCCTCCCTCTCTGCCTCCCTCCCTTCCCCTCTCTCTCTCTGAAAATAAATATTTTTTAAATAAATTAATTTTTTAAAATGGATCAGGGAAACGAGGAAAAAACAGTCAAGAAGACTTAGGGTAAACAATGAAGAAGAAGGAAAACCAGAATGCAATGTCTTGAAAGCCACATAAAAATAGTTTATTTCAAAGGAAAATGTATATCTAAAATACATAAAGAACTCTAAAAAGTCAACAGTAAAAAGAACATACATCTCATGGAACATGGGTGAAGCCCCTTTTTTGGATAAACATTTCTCCAAAATGAGGAGACATTTCTCCAAAGCAGATATATGAATAGCTAAAGTGCACATGAAAAGAGGCTTAACATGATCAGTCGTAAAGGAAAAGCAAGTCAGACCCACCAAGAGCGAGTACCACCCTCCCACCAGGGTGGCAATAATCAAAAGACGGGCGGTAACAAGGGTGTGCAAGGGTTCGGGCAGGCCAGAACCCGCGTGCGCTCCGGGTGAAGGGTAAAACGGAGCAGCCCCGTTGTGTGATAGTCTGACAGTTCTGCAAAGGATTCAACAGACTGAGTTACCGTGTGAATCGGCCACTGCACTCCTAGGAATATACCCAAGAGAAATTAAAATATATATACAGGCAAACCTTGTACACAAACATTCAGAAGAGTGTGGGGGTCAGAAAGAGTCCCCCTGGGATGTGCCTCTGTGGTACGTGGATTGTTTGGAGCTCAATGTCTGCCCCTCCCTAACTACCTAGAAGAACTTGAAATGGGGCCTTGCCCATAATGAGATTACCAGAGGTAACCTCTTTCGACCTAGCTGTATGGTAGGGGGAACTACTAATCACCAAACTTGGTCTCCCTGCAGAACCCTTAGACACCCCCAAGGCACCCTACCCCATCCCTAGCTCTGCCTTTGAATCTCTCCTGTGTGGGGGGTCTCTGACTTTCCCATGTCTGCAGGATTCGCATACATTGAATATGTAATTAAATTTAGTTACTTTCTCTTGTTAATCTTTCTCATGTCAATTTGATTATTAGACTGGTTGAAGGAACCTTGAGGGTGGAGGAAAGTACCCTCCCCACACAACAGCAATATTCGTAAGAGCCAAAAAGTGAAAACAACCCAAATGTCCATCAACTGGTGAACAGATAAACTAAATCTGATATAGAGCCATACAATGAAACATTATTCAGCAATAAATAGGGAAGAAGTACTGATACATGCTACAACATGGGTGAAGCTCAAAAGACATTAAGGTAAGGAAAGAAGCTAGACACAAAAGGCTACACATTGTCTGGCAACATTTATAAGAATGTCTACAATGTGCAAATCTGTAGACAGGAAGTAGATTAGCCATTGCCTGGGGGTAGAGGGGGAGGAGTGAGGAGGAGGAGTAAAGAGTGACTGATAAATTTTCAAGGTCATCTTGGAGATGATGAAAATGTCCTGAAATTAGATTATGGTGATGATAGTATCACTCTGTAAGTATACTAAACACCCCTGGATTGTACAGTTTAAAAGGGTGAAGGCCCTGGCTGGTGGCACAGGGGATAAGGTGCCAGCCTGCAAACACAAAGGTCACTGGTTCAGTTCCCCAGCCAGGGCACAGAACCCTGGAGCCAGGTCTCCAGCCAGATCCATGGCTGGAGGCAGGTGAAAAGCAGTTGTATATTGATGTCTCTCTCCTTCTCTGCCTCTCTCCCTACCCCTCTCTCTAAAGATAATAATTTTTAAATCTTAAAAAAAAAAAAAAGTAAAAGTAAAAGGGTGAACTTTGTGGTATATAAACTACATTTCACTGTTATTTTTAAAAAGAAGAAGGAAGGGGTGGTCACTCAGGGCAATGAAGATAAGAAAACTGGCTTAGACATTCCTCCCACTAAAATATCCTACTTCCAGGAAAGGTCAGGACAACTTATTCAGGGACTGACTAAGTCCTGTATACATGGAAAAAGAAGACCCCTGAGCCATTAGTCAAAGCCCTAGGAAAGGCACCCAGGAAAGTCAGTTGCTTGAAAATAAAATCTTAAGGCCCAAAATGGCAACGAAACATTATTGTCCTAGTATCAAATTTTAAACAAAAACCTTTGTGGTGTCCACATAAGGAAATGCTAGCAGTTTTTTCACATCACTTCCGCTATACTCCTGGCCTCATTGTCTGTTTGTTTTATGGACTGGGAGAGCACATTTCTTATAATCTGGATAAAGTGAATCCAGGTTTTCCCATTGAAGCCCAAGATGTTTCCTTTTGAAAAACACTGCTTATATCCTCTATAATGTACATTAAAAATAATTAAGAATTGCTCCATTTGGTGTGTGACAAGCTTTAAAAAACTCATTACCTAAAAATGCAATATAATTAGACAAACGTGAAAGAGTGCAAAAGGTTGGCATAAGTATTTTAGCTCCTGAGCCATATAGGACCATTCATGTATTCAGGCAAATGACATTTACTGAATGATGGCTCTGGTCCATGCCCTGCTTAGACCAGGATCATAGGTGAGGCAGGAAGGGGAGGGACATATTCTCAAGAAAGCAAGGCGAAAGCAAGGACAGGCAGGACAGAAGGAATGGCCACTTCCCTGGGGCTCTTGTCATCATGGCCTAGGATCTGAAGATCAGCGTGTGTCAGCAGGGCCCTGGAGTCAGGACCAGGCTCAGTGAGATTCTGAGAAAGGAATGCCTGAGCTACTGAACGGGTGGGTGGGCTTGGAGACAGACCTCTCTGGAGAATAGATCTTGCCAACAATAAAATCCCAAGCCGCACTTTTTCCCTCTGTTTCTCATCCAGGATGGTATGTGCTCTCCTCAAACTCTTGTATGAGGCCTGTCCAGAAGGTATCCAGCCAGGTAATTTGAAAAATAGAGACATTATTGAAGAAGATACAAGAAACATTGTACATAGGATAAAGACGCCTCAGTCCCCTTCAAAGTAGACACCTTGGGACCTCACATGGTTCTCCCAGTCGCCATCAGCTGCCCCATCATATTTTCCTGAATCTCATCAATGGTTGAAGGGGAAGAGATTTTACTTTTGGGAAAAGTCAAAAGTTATAGGATGCCAAATCTGGGTTGTAGGGGGGCTGAGTCACCTGGGTGATTTGATGTTTTGCCAAAAAATTGTGCATGAAATGTGATGCACGAGCAGGCATGCTGTTGTAATGAAGCCACCAATCACCAGTTGCCCTCAGCCGTGGCCTTCTGAGTCATCTGAATAGTTTCCGGGGGAGTGTTCAAGCTGAATGCAAAGTTTGGTGCATGTTCATTGCTCTACTCGCTCAGTCCTTGTGACTGTGACGGCCACACCGGACACGTGCTCACTCAACAGCATCTACCGCCCACACTGACTGTACGGTGCAGTCATCAATGTTCACACATGCGCATTCCAGTCCACTCTCCTTGGCGCCAGGGTCCATCGATGTCAGGCAAACCATTCTGATTACATTAACAATGGTTGAACTTGTCCCGGACCGACCTCACATGTCCTCAGTGGGTTTGAGCCACACGGCTCTCCATCCACCTGTGTCTCCACACACTAGTGGGGCAGGGGGCAGGGGACACACTCGCAGTTAACGCTGTGGCCTTGGCTGGCCCAGGACACCAGGCTGGGTGGACAAGTAAGACAATCCTCTGTCTTTGGCCACTATCAATATGCCGCTCTGCAATGGTTAGTGCTCTAATGACTGTTGACAAAAGACATCTCCTATTATTACACAAAGAGCATGTTTTGGTTCCATACTTTTAATATATGAAACGTTTCAAACTGCAGAAATTCATTCCCAACTTGAGGAGAAAATATTTCCCCACTGATGAAACTGCTCAAATTGGTGTATAATCTTCCAGGAAGAAAAGCAGAAGCAGTGATAAAACTTCAGCTGGGATCCATATGTTTTGAAAAAGCAGCCATTTTACCTTTATTTGATTTTACTTTTTTAAAGAAGCCATTTTAAAGGGAGGGCAATAGCAAGGATAGAACTGATTTATTCTGCAATGTTGTCACACCTGGGGTACTTTTGCAAAAAGCCTCACTGAACTTAGAACATTATACTGAAAACTGACCTCGTAAGTTGCTTCTTGAATATAGCACTTTCATGCAAAAATTATCCTAGGAAAATCCTTTTCTTAACCCTCACTTAAGGACATACTTACTGATTTGAGAGAAGGGGGACTGGAGGGAGAAAAACATCCATGTGAGGGAGAAACGCTGACTGGCTGCCTCCCTCACCCCTCAAACATGCCCTGATTGGGGACCAAACCTCCAAGCTTGATATGTGCCCTGACTGGGTTTGATCCTGCGACATTTTGGTGTATACATAGGATGACACTCTCTAACCAACGGAGCTACACCTGTCAGGGCACTGCAGGATAATATTAAAAGGATGATCTGCCCTGGCTGGTGTGGCTTAGTTGGTTGGGGTGTCATCCCCAAGGGAAGGTTGCCAGTTTGATTCCCAGTCAAGGCACACACCTGCGTTGCAGGTTCAATCCCCATTGATTCACATCCCTGTTTCTCTCACTGTCTTTTGGCCTTCCTTCCCCCCTCCCTAATTAATTAATTAATTTAAAGTATATGAGGTGAACCTGTATATGCTGATATTTTTAAATCTCCCGTGATAAAATGAACAAAAGTAAATCATTACTCAGTGTGGATAGTATGACCCCATTTATACAAATACAAGAGAGCCATATGCAGAAATCCACATTCTCTCGAAGAAAAACCCACAAAAGAGGACTGGAAGGCTGTGCACAAAGCTGTGTTATCTTAGGGGTGAGAGCATGTCTGACTTATTTTAAAAGGTGAACATGGCCCTGGCTGGGTGGCTCAATGGGTTGGAGTGTCATCCGTACACCAAAAGGGCAGGGCACAGACCTGGGTGGGGGTTCCATCCCCACTGGGGGCATGGGCAAGAGGCAATTGGTTAAGGTCTCTCTCTGTTTCTTTCTCTCTCTCTAAAATCAATAAATATATCCTTGGGTGAGAGTTTTTAAAAATAAGTGGACATGTACAATGTGCTTTTCATGAATTGTTAGAGACCATAATATTTTATAAACCACCTTTTAGATAATAAGAGATATATTATTGTAAAACATTCAGATAACATAAAACAGAGTAATTTAGAAAGTAGCCCTGGCCAGTGTGGCTTGGTGGACTGAGGGCTGGCCTGCCAACCAGGGTGTTGGGGTTCGATTCCCGGTCTGTGCACATGCCTGCATTGGAGGCCAGAGGAAACCACACACTGATGTTTCTCGCCCTCCCTTTCTCCCTCCCTTCTCTTCTCTCTAAGAAGTGAATAAATAAAATCTTAAAAAAAAAATTAACATCACCAGAGATGGCTTCTTTTTCTTCATTCTATTTATATATGTGTGTATGTAGATACATATACATATGTACATATGTGATTTTAAGGCAACATTGATATCATATTGTGTATATATTTTATAGCCTGATTGATTTTTGTTGAATATTTTATCATGAGCATGGCATGTGATTAGAATTTGAGAACATGACTTTCTAAATTATGAAATAATTCAAATAGACAACAAGCATAGAAACTCCTATACTGATCATCCATGTGCCCACTACCCCACTGAATAAACATCACGCAGAATACACGCCATTTGCACATTCATTCCTTGACCCCCATTTCCCTCCCCCGTCTCCAGAATCAATGCAGTGATTTGAATTGGCATTTGTGGTTTCCAGGCAGGTTTTAGACCTTCCACAAATAATTTATGGATGTATGGAGAAATATATAGTATTGCTTTCCCAAAAACACAGATTTCAATGCCTGATCCATGTTCTATAGTATAGATATGCTGTAATTGTTCAACTAGTCCTCTGTTGTGGGGCATTTTAGACCAAATAGCATTTTTATATTTCTTTTGTGTGTGAAGTTAGTTAAAAGAAGTTGCAGTCTTTTCGGTGGAATCACGTGCTTGCTTTCTCAAAGTCCTAAGCCAGCCCCGCTCTCCCAGGTCTTCTTTACCAGGCCTTCGTTTCAGAGACCGTCTTATTTGTGGGTCCCCCAAGAAAAGGACGTCACAAGCCTGGGGAGCCAGAGCGGACTGAGTGAGGGCTGAGCTCATGCTCCCACCTGTGTTTTTTTGGCTCTTGTTTCTTGGCCTGTGCATCCCACCACCCATCTCAGGCGCTCTGAGAGAGATGGGCCCATGCTGACCCTCACCACTGTTGTCCAAGTGGCATAGCTGGCTTCTTCCAAATCCAACTTTCTCCTCTATAACGCGATAACTCTACACCCACTGCTCTAATCTAACAACAATCTCCTGATCTCTCCAGGTTAAAGGTTCTTCGAATGTCAGACATCTATCACCTGATGACATTTCATCGAAATGAAAGTCACTTCATGGAAGCCATCGCTAAGTGTATCAATTACCAGGAAGCATGACAAAAGAACAATACTCATCTTTGAATGAATAAACCAAGCTCCTGTGTTCTCAGTCAGCAATGGACTTTAAGAGGGAATAACATAGTCTAGCCATTGCTCAAAAATCTTTTTTCTTTCTTCTTTTTAAAGTGAATTTATTGGGGTGACATTGGCTAATAAAATTATATAGGTTTCAGGTGTACTATTCTGTAATTCATCATCTGTATATTATATCGCATGTTGACCACCCCAAGTCTGCCTCCGTCAGCACTTATCACCCACTCTTTACCCTGTACAATCTCTCTCCACCCCCTTCTCTCTGGTAATCACCATATTATTGTCTGTGTCTATGAGTTTTCTTCTTTTTTTTTCTTTATCCCTTAACCTTTATCACCCAGCCCTCCAACCCTCTCCCCTCTGACAGCTGTCAGTCTGTTCTCTGTATCTATGAGTCTGTTTCTATTTTGTTAGTTAATTTTGTTGATTAGATTCCACCTATGAGTGAAAACATACGGTACTTGTCTTTCTCTGACTGGTCTATTTCACTTAGCAGAATAGCATTCCATCCTGTAAATCACAGCTTGCTTATCCGCTCATCTACTGATGAGCACTTGAGCTGCTTCCAAATCTTGGCGATTGTAAACAATGCTGCAACGAACACAGGGGAACACATATTCTTTTGAATTCGTGCTTAAAGACCTTCTTTGGCAATTACCTTAAGAAACTGAATGTCCTAAGTGGTGACAGATGTCGTCCTTTGGACAATAGGTTGTATTTGCAAAAGCACCAAATGAGTCTAGAGCCACTGAAGGACGGAGTGGGTACCAGCGATGAGAGGCGTCAGCACCAGCACGCGGCTATGGGTGACCACAGGCCAGTCTCATTGGTCAGGGTGTGGGTGTTCTCAGTTACAGAAATCATTTGAATCACACCCCTCTGGGGGCTTGACCGCCCTCCATTTCCATTGGCTACCCCAAAAGTACCCCACCCCAATTATGACACTCTTGGTAAAGAAGCAAAAACATACTAGTTGAAGAGTAATTGTTGACTTCGGATCACATGAAAGCACTTGGGCTTAAGGGGCAGGTTGTACTGTTTCCAGTTCGTACCAAAAGTCTCTTTCTTAAAATAGTCTTTTCTCTAAAGAATAAAGAACTTAGTTGTATGGCTTAAAACATGAAAAAGACAAGCTCTCAAAGGACCGCTGAAAGTCTTTTAAAGCCCAGAGATTCATTTTGTTCAGATCCATGTCCAAAGGAGGAGGCTGGGAGCTAAAAGGTTAAAATCAGACCTAGAAAGAGACTCCTTGAGGTCTGAATCATGGGAGGTTTCTTCCAGTCGGGCTCCATGTGCCCATCTTACCTCTGTTCCAGAAAAGGACACATAACATTAGAGAATCAAGGTAACCTCTGTTCCAGAAAAGGACACATAATGTTAGAGAATCAAGGAGGGAAATCAATGAAAGGTTTTTAAATGTCATTGGGTCATGAAGAGTTACCTGCACACTCCTCAGCTGTCCCCAGGGAATGAAGGGTCCTGGGGCTAGGACCTGCCAGGTGGAAATGGCCAGAAGTCACTGGGAACAAGATTTCAGGCTGCTAGACCACCAAAGGCAAGGCTGGACCAGCCACACTGGTTCGAGAGGCCAATGGGTTTTCTGAAAATGCACATTTGTTTTGTAAAACGTATCCTTCTGCTACCAACCCAAATCCTCAATATGTAGTAGTGCTCAAAAGAAATTTAGATGAGCAATTTTCTGTATTACAAAGCACACAAAAATGTCAGAGACGCATGCTTTGTCTTATTTTCCAGCTCATACATGTCACCGAGTATCAATTTGGCTGGAGCGATGGCAGTGTCTGCCCTGGGGTGGGGGACAAGCACATGAGTGCTCAATGACGCTAACTAGATTCAAATCCTGGCCCCGTTAGCGGTACCTCCCTGGACTTAAGTTCATCAGTTGTGGAACAGAAATAATAAACAATTCCAACTTCACGGAGTTGCTGGGAAGATGAAATTCAATGAACGCCCACCAACAGCCTGGCTATTGTATCTATTATTGTTGTTAGAAGATACTGGCCATTAGCACGTGATGAATCTTGCACATACCGTCTCTGTACAATTCCAGCATGCAGAAAAGCGATGACAGAACAATTGTCTTTATCCCACAGAAACGCCAGGCTTGCTCAAGAAAGGCACATAATATGACAGAGGTGGATGATGACCTTTGTGACAGCATTGTTGTGTTGACTTTTCTAGGCTAAGCATGTTCAGTATGAGAAATTCCAGGCACCTTCCCTTTAATTCATAGTTCGTTCAGGTTCTAAGAACAATGTCAGAAGCTGGTCCTTTGTTAGCAACTCTCTTCCCTTTAGCAGCATCATTGTTTTCGATCCCTCACCCCTCCCTTTCCTGTGACCTTTGCCTTGTCCCTTTACAGCCCCTCCCAGCCAACAGGACGTCCATTTCTACCTGGTGGATACTGGCTTTGGCCTGATGACTCAGTCTGGCCAATGGCACGTTAGTGGACGTGATACAAGCAAAGGCCTGATGTGTGCACCTGGACTTGCCCTGCTGCAGCCCGCACTTCTGTTATTGCCATGAGAAAAACATGTCCCAGCCAGTCTGCTGGTCCAAAAAATGTGACACAGGCCTGGCTGGAACATTCAGCTTGGAGCCAATCCCAGTCAAGCGCAGCCTATAGCAATTACCCTCGGACACAAGAAACAACATCCGTGCTGTTCCAACTGTTGAGTTTTGGAGGGTTCATTATACAGCAAAGGCTGACTAATAACGTCCAACCCTTTCACCATTAGTGTACATAGATAACCCACAAATACAAAAAGAGGTATGTGTCACATAATATATAAATGTATGTAAATAGCATCAAGTAGATTTGACTTCATTTACTGGAGGCAGGTTAATAATTCAATGGCTTTTTTTCCTTCCTCAAATTTTCCAACTGACCTATAGGTCAAAATGTGCTTTATTAGACAATTAAAAAAGCATAAACAAAAAAGTTAAACCTTCATAAGTGCATTTGTCTTCTATGTTAGTATGTAGGCCATACAATGAAATAGCACAGAAATTTATGAAGATAGAAACATCTGGAAGATAGAAAAGTATGGAAGCTTAAAACTGCCTTCTACTTCAGTGGGAAGTAGAAATGTAGTCTCTTTGCCTCGTTAATTACTTTTGTTCATTGATTTCAGAACTGTTGACCAAGAATAAGATAAAATTTACTATCCTTTATATCAGGAAGAGAATTACTTAAGTTCAGAAGATTACTCTTTTTCTCCTGATTTTTTCCATACATTTCCGGAATGCATATTTAGAAGGTGGATGTGTCCACCTTCTAAATAGGTTTGTGTCATCCAGTGAAAACATCCCCGAGCTACTAATGGTGCATTTGAGCATACAGAATCAACTGACTTCATTTTAAGCTTAAAAAGATTATTTACTGTATCTAGGGAAGTGCATTTGCCTCCAAGTAGCAGAAACCATCTATGAATAGTAGCTTACACCAGAAGAATGTTTGTTGCTTACTTAATGAGAAACTCAAATACAGTCCATATCAGAATTGGCCTGCCAGTTTATCAATGTCATTGAGGACTCAGACTCCTTCTGTCTCTCCACTTTGCATATTGACCTATCACCCGCAATGCATGCCACCTCAAGGTTGCAACATGGCTGCTGCAGTGCCAACCATCACATGCAAGTTCAAAGCAGAAAGCAAGAGGAAGGGCTGAGTCGGCCACTACTTTCTCATGTAGAAGTAAAGCAAAAGTTTTCTACAAGCTTCCCTGCAGACTTCCTTTGGCATCTCATTGGCAAGAAATAGAATACGAGCCTGGAACCCTAAAAGGAAAGTTAGCGAGAGGGAGTCTGGGAAGTTTACAAGCTAATGAAAAAGGATCTGATGGTCAAAATTGGTTTTGAAATATCCTAAGTCACTCCATCAGGCCAGGCCCACTGTCACCTTCAGCAAAATCAGTATTCTGTTCGCAGAAAGAAGGGAAGAAATGAGTCTGGGCAAAGCACGTCTGCCTATTCATTGCCTTAGCTGCACTCAGTTGTCTTCAAAATCTAATGGAGACAGGAAAGCAGAAGACATGGGATTGTGGTTTTACTTTTGTTTTTTGTTTTTGTGGGACAAGATGAATTCCTTTGAGCATCTGAGTACCTGACAGATACTGCCCTGCATTCAAATTCAGACAGGGCATGCCAGGGAGTGCCCAGAGCCCCTGAAACCCACCCATGGGTGACTAAGTTAAGAAATCCACCCTAAGTCAACTCAATCTTTCAACACGGTCCCCATGATATACAGCATCTGGGGTCCACTTTGCTATTCCAAGTGTAGTTGTGTTGTAGGTCTGATGGTCGCTTCCTAGTGCAGTCACATCGCTAGTCTCTGTAACCAAACTTGCAACCAAGGGACCTTGACAACATCTAAAATGGTTCACTAGGTTGCAAATAAAATGACCAATCATTGGCTGGTTTGGTGCAGTGGATTAAGTGCTGGCCTGTGAACCAAATGGTTGCCGGTTCAATTCCCAGTCAGGGCACATGCCTGGGTTGTGGGCCAAGTCCCTGGCTGGGGGCATGGGAAAGGCAACCAGTTGATGTTTCTCGCCTTCTCTTTCTCACTCCCTTCCTCTCTCTCTGAAAATAAATAAAATCTTAAATAAAAACAACCAAAAGTGAAAACTTAGTTCCTACTTCAAAGCATTATCATTATCAAGTATCTAATCACAAAATATTGCCCGCGGTGACCTGCACGCACCCAGCGCCTGTTGCTGAGAATCTGAGACGATCTGGTGATAATCTCATTTGGGTCATGGGGAGGTAGAATGGATAATGTCATTAAGTGATTATATAATACGTGATGACTTTTATTTATTTTTATTGAATTTATGGGGGTGACATTGGTTAATAAAATTACATAAGTTTCAGGTGTACAATTCTGTAACGCATCATCTGTATCCTGTAGTACGAGTTCAATACTCTAAGTCAAATCCCCTTCCTTCCCTCATATGGTAGAAGGGTAAACAATTTTGAAATTGAATCCTGACTCCGTGTTTCAAAAAGTACAATCAGAGATGGACAACGATGTCCCAAGCAACATCAGATACTCTATGAAAACAGAATATGGTCTTTTAAATTGAGCTATTGTCACAGAACGTTGTATTAGTTTCGGGTAGGCAAAACAACCATTTGAGATGTGTGCACATCGCCTGCTTATGCTTCGACTATAAAACAAGGGCATTGAGTTCCATGGGTGGCTTGTGGAACCAGTAGCCTTACTTTGTAGTCACATCTGTTAATAATGTGGGACAAATTTCTAGTAATAACAGAATGATGATTCCAAATTCATTCTTAGATAAGAGGAAAAACATCCTATAAAGAGAATTACAAAACAGAAACATAACTTTTTTCCTGACAACATTAGAAGAAAGTGCTTTTCAATTCCTTCCCTTTGTCAGGCCAATACAGCAGAACGGTGTGCGACCCGAAGCGTTTTGAAAAACCTAAACTCTGGTTCAACTTCTCACATTTCCCCCCAAACAACAGACGTTCCCTCACTGCTTGCTTCTCTTAGTCTCCGCAGGAGTCTGTGCTGGGCCCCTGTGAATCAGTGAGTAAGCAGCCGTAAAATCTCCCAGGGCAGATGGAAGAATTAATGAAGAGAGCCCTCTGAGCCTGCTTGTCTGTGGAGGGGGGGCCTCGTGAACCCCTGAGCTGAGCCCCCAGTCCCTCCCCCTGATCCACAGATGCAGATCCTGCCCTGCTTCCCCGTGGAACCTCAGTTCCATCCAAGGAGAGTCTGGGATCCTATTTCCCCCGACTCCTCCCCAGTGATATGAAGCAGATGCCTGCTGCCTGCAATTCCAACCTTAGTAGGACCTTTATCACCTCAGCAACCTGCTGTCCCACCCTCCCTGTCACCAGTTACCCGGATCCCTAGTGGTGTTGAGATCGACTCCCACCTTTACAGGGCATCATAGGGTCTTGGTTCCAGGCATAAGGGGATTAGATTTCTCCCCGAATAAAACCAAAATTACAGCGACTTCACACCTACTTTCCTTTCCTTTCTTTTCACTTCTTTCTCTCTTTTCTCTTTCTTTCTCTCTCTTTCTTTTCTTCCTTCCTTCTTCCTTCTTCCCTCCTTTCTTTTCCATCTATGCTTTCTCTGCCCCCTACCCCCTTTCTACACCAATTTATAGCAGAAGCCTGCCCTTCTACTCATTTAAAAGCTATTTGAAAGCCCTGGTGTGTGGCTCAGTAGATTGGCATCAGCCTGCAAACCCAAAGGTTGCTGGTTCGATTCCCAGCCAGGGCACATAACCAGGTTGCAAACCAGGTCTCCAGCCAGGTCCGTAGCTGGAGGCAGGTGAAAGGCAACCATACGTTGATGCTTCTCTCCCTTTCTCCCTCCCTCCCTGCCCTTCTCTCTGAACATAATAAACAAAATCTTTAAAAGTAAAATAAAAGCTGTTTTATTCTGGTATTCAAGATGTTCCATATAACAGGGCTTGTAGTTCATTTTATGAAAATTTATTTCCATACATATGAACGAACAACTTCAAAGACTCGGAAGCATATAAAGTTAATAAGCCTGAACTCTGCTTGATAGCATGACGCTGGTGAAACTCACAAATTGAAATCACTGTTGCAGCCCAAATATATTCACATCTCGCTACATTCACATGTAGTAGGTGGCTTTGCTAACCAATACCTCTGGCCCTGCAGTGAGCAGCATTGGTGGGGGGCGGGGTTCTGGGAAGGGCTGCCTTCGTGTCCACAGGACATCTGGGTTAGGACAGCTGCGCAAGGTCCCGAGTTGGGTCCACGGACCTGTCCTGGGGACAGCCCAGAGTGGGCGAGATTCAGGGTAACCCTGGATGACTCAGGTTCTGGGGGCAGAGAAGAGGGGTGAGGTCCTGGGGCTGCTGAGTGCCTGGTACTCACTTTGGGTGCATCAGTTCGTTTCACCCTCCTGGTGCACACGGGGGAGAGAGGTTTCCCTTTACAGATGAGGAAACTGAGTCCCATGAGAACTCCTTCATCAGCGCTCTGGCCCACCAGCCACCTGGCGGCACAGATTCCATTTCTCTACTCTGCACTTTTCCAGCCTTGGCATTGCAGCTCGGCTATGGAGGGCACTCATTTAATACCCAAATACGCAGGCCTTCCCTGACTGTCTTTCCGGTGAGCTTTCATCAGGCCTTAACTAATCAAGGGTGCTCTCTGTCTCCTTTGAGGCAGGGGATTACCCATAAGCCTCCAGCTCCCTGATACCGATCAGGACCACCTGGTTCGGCCCTATCTGCCTCCACCCTGTTATCCATACCTGTCGGAGCCTCCTGGGGTCAAATTCCTGGTTCCACCGCCCAAGCCCTAGGGTTGGTGGGTCAAGCTTTCTTTATCAGGTTTCCGACAGCAAGGCAAGCACGTGACCTCCGGTATCTTTCTCCCATCCCACTCCCGCCCCAGCCCTCCAGGTATCTGAACCATAATATTGTGTCCTGTGTCCCCAGGAGCACTTGATAAGAGCAAGCGCAGATGGCCCAAGGATTGCGGCCCTATTCATTTTGACCTAACATCTACGTTAGTTGAATTAATTCCTTCTGGGGCTTTGATTTAGATGTAACTCGCAGTCACTATAACAACAGGCAGAGAATTTACATTTTCTGTTCTGGTTTACTCCGTTATACCCGTCTGCCTCTAGAAAAGGCAAAAAGGTTGTTTCTTAAATTACGGATGGAGCTGAGGCAATTATATGGGATCAGGTAACACTACTGAGATTTTACTGCTTCCTACACACCTCCACACACACTGCCTCCGCCATCATCCTCCATCCTCCAAGTGCTCAATAGTATATATTAAACTAGTGGTTCTTTACCTTTTAGATCTGAAAAGCTCTAGACAAAAATAGTTGGAAAAAAATAGTACATGGATTTTATTTCTTTTTTAGAGAGAAGGGAAGGGAGGGAGAAAGAGAGAGAGAGAAACATCAGTGTGAGACAGAAACATTAATTAGTTGCCTCTTGTACACACCAACCAGGCATGTACCCTGACTGGGAATCGAACCTATGACTTCCTGCTTTGTAGGATGACACCCAGCCAACTGACCCAAACCAGCCAGGGGAGGATACATTTATTAAAGCTGGAGGCAGTAAAGCAAGGAAGGGTTCAGCATGGAAGAAGCAACAGGAGAGCCTTGGCTGCACTGCTTTTGCTCACTGGGAAGTCAGAGAAAAGAGGGTCTCAGGGACAGGATCAGGGGTTAGCCCGGGGCAAGTCCTTAGAGCTCAGGGGATGTGCGTTTGTGGGGAAAGAAGTGGGAGAAGAAGGAGGGAAAGGCAATGGCTCGGCTGCTCCCCAGAGGGAGAGCATGTGGGTTGGGTCCTGTGTCTCTTTTTTATCTCACTTGCAGGTGGAGAATCTCAGGAGAGATCTCGGGGGAGGGTTTCGGCAGGGTCGTCATTTTTCCGGTGTGCGCTTGCAGGGTCGTGGTGTCCACAGGTTGGCCGGCACCAGGCAGAGGGTCTTTAGGCATTGCAGATGGTTCTGGGGTGACCAACCCGCTGCTCTTCTAGGCCTGGCGCTGAAACACAACTACAGCCTTGATACCATCTCTAGGGAGGCGACCTTCTGTCTCTGGCTGCAAATTGCTCAGCCATCAGTTTCCCAGTTATTCTTCCCAAGGAATTTTCCTAGCTTCTTACCATCCTGTTTCATCACTGGAATGTGTTTGCCCAGGACGCTGTGGGAGGGGGAAGGGGGAATGGAGTCCTCAGGCCCGGACAGCGTCTCAGGCCAGCCGTCCCGAGGGAGAAGAAAAAGTACCTAGAGACACACGCGGCCCAGGATGTCTCCTCTGAGACCCTGAGACCCAGAGCCCTGCACCTGCCGTTCCCGGAGAGGAAAAGGGAAGAGAAAGAATAAAATGTCTTCTGGGCTCTATCTCCCTACGCTGCAGACAGTTGCTTTTTGTTGCGGATTTTTTTTTTTTTTTCTAGTTAAACTTCTAAAATTCCTTCCCTTTTCCTTGTCTCAGCAGCCAGCACAATGCGGCCCCGGCAGGCACTGAAGGAGAGCTTGTTGACTGAAGAATTGTGAGGCCTTCAGGGACAACGCTGACCTGTCAGCTTGGCAGTCATTGAACCTGGCATGACAGTCATGGTAAGTGATTCCAAAGCAAGGAGAGCGGAGATGGCCGTGGAGCCCCCGAGCCGTAACCCAGGGGTGACAAAGGTTCTGGAGGAAACTGGATCAAAGACACTCCCTGTCATTGGGAACCGTTGGGGGTGTCAACTACTTCTGGGTCCCGAGGTAGGCTTTGCTATCCTGAGAAAATACCTTCTACAACACAATCTTGTTCATCAGTACCACCCGTGGGGGCAATGGCTCAGACCATCTCAATGAGCTGTCCCTCAATTACGAATATTTAGCTTTAATGCGAGTTGACATTCCCTGGAGGGGCATGACTAATTTCTGGCCAGAGCCTTCCTGGAGAAGCAATTTTCATTTCCCGTCTCTTTGCAATAGCCCTTCTCGGGATACCACCATGCTGTCAGAAATCCATGCCACGCGGAGAGGCCACACCTATGTGTCTGGGTCCGCAGCCCCAGCTGAACCCCTGGCTCACAACAGTGTCGGTTGTGGTCATGTGAGTGTGCCATCTCAGACACCCATCAAGCCTGCCTGTGACCCCAGTCCGGCCGCTGTCTGAGAGAGCCTGACAGAGAAGGGCCCACTGAGTCCAGGCAACCCACAGAAACATGAGCGCTGTGTTCATCCCTGGGGCTGCCTTCCCCCAGGACCACAAACTGGGGTTTAAAATGACAGACATTGTCCACAGGCCTAAGAGCCTAGAAGTCCAAAGTCAGGGTGTCAGCAGGCCTGTGCTCCCTCTGAAACTTCTAGGGGCGAGTCCTTCCGTATTTCTTCCAGCAATGGGGGGCCCTGGCACTCCCCGGCTTCACGGCAGCAGCACTGCAGTTTCTGCACCTTCATGTGGCCTTCTGTCCTCTAGGTGTCTGTGTCCAAATTCCCCCTTTATAAGGACACCACCAGTTCTATTGGATTTGGGCTCGGCCTGATGACCACACCTTAACTTGATGACATCAGCAAAGATCCCATGTTCAAATACGTTCTATTCATAAATACTGGTGGTTAGGACATGTGTTTTTTGTTTCGGGTTTTTTTTTTTTTGGTGGGGGGGGGCTCAATTTAACCCATAACCAGAGGTAATAACACATTGTTGTAAGCCTCTTTGTTTCGGAGACGTTTGTTCCGCAGCAAGAGAAATCGGAACACTGGCGGGCACGCCTGTGGTGCATACCCGGTAGGTAAGCTGGATGGCTAAGCGAAGCCAGTTTGCGGTTTAAAAGTGGCTATGCATCCTTGACCAGCGTGGCTCAGTTGGACATCATCCTGCAAGCAAAGGGTTGTGGGTTCAATTCCTGGACAGGGCACATGCCTGGGTTATGGGTTCGGTCCTGGTTGGGGCTTGTGCAAGTGGAAACTGATCAACATTTCTCTCACACATCTATGTTTCACGCTTTCTCCTTCCCCTTCCCTCTCTCTAAAAATAAATAAATAAAATCTTGCTGATGTGGCTCAGTGAATTGAGTGCTGACCTGTGAACCAAAAGGTCACTTTCAATTCCCAGTCCAGGCACTTGCCCAGTTTGTGGGTCGGGTCCCCACATGGGGACATGCAAGAGGCAGCTGCACATGCCTGGGTTGCAGGTTCAGTTCTAGGTCGGCATGTATGAGAGGCAACCAATCGATCTTTCTCTCTCACACCAATGTTTCTCTCCCTCTCTTTCTCCCTCCCTTCTCCTCTCTCTAAAAATAAATAGAATCTTTTTTAAAAAATTAAAAACTAAAATCTTTGTTTAAAAAGTGGATATGCAAGTAACTGAAATAAATAGAAGTGTGCATGACTTGGTTTTAGTACAGAGTTGTTTTATTTTTTTTTCTCTTCTTATGGTGTTTTCTTCATTAATCTCTACAGGTTCTTTTGTACAAAATTCAAAAGACTTCAATAAAATTCGATAAACTTCATTCTAAGTCTATTGGGTGCCAGAAGACTGGTGTTTGTCCCTGACTAGCTGTGTGATCTCAGGCAGATGAATCAGCCTCTCTGGGCATCCGTGGCATTCATTCAACAACCATTTGTTAGAATCCTACAGTATGTTGGTGGAAGGGGATCAAGAGCTCATACAGCTCAGCCTCTCACTTCACAGATCAGGAAGCTGAGTGCTGGGCAGTCGAGGGACCTGCTAGTCACCAAGTTGCTGTATGCTGATACTATTCTTCTGTGAAGTGACAGTTTGGGACAAATGTTCTCAAAGGCTCTTCCTAGTCATTAAACTGATTCTGATTCTAAAACCCTAACTCTATACCCATTTGGAATGTTTAAAAGACACTCCATTTGATTCAGCTGAGTGTATTTCTGAGACTCAGAAATCGTGACTGCAAAATCTTGTCACCACAATTTCCTTGACTTTGATACTTATGAATCATGAAGCCAATGAATAGAAAGTTTCGTCGAACCATCAGAAGCTAAAATGATTTTTTTTCCTACTTTCGGTTTGCAGAACTTTGCTGACCCTGTTCTGACTAATCTTCATAACGCCTCCCAGCTTTTCACAAGCCCCAGAATACCTCCTCGTGGCCAAGTTGAGTCACAGGGCTCACGTGCAAAGAGCTTAGAAAGTGCACTCTTGGCCTGGTTGAATAAGAAAGAAGTATACGAGACCAACATTGGAAAAAACAAAAAGGTGAATATGTGAGTATACTCATATATCATTTCTTGGAAAACAGGAAGAAATCTGAAATGGGTGGGTAGAGTGGTCCTGGACTGAAGGACCACTTCCAAGCACACCGGGTACCAGAGTCACAGGCTGCAAGAACGTCTGTACCAATGAATTGCTGTTGGACGTGAAAGGCACATCTTTTAAGATTTAAGGGAGATAGTAACAGCAAGCATGTGCTGGGTGAAAAGACATTTGCACAATGTATTGTTCGAAGATAGGTTAAGACCGTCTGTTTGGCCCCCACGTCCTCGAATGTTTTGAAGCAGTCAGGGTATGGTATCATGGCTGCTGGCTTTGAGTGGTACAGGTCTACTCCGGGAGCTTGCCTGCTCCTCCCTCTCTGGCCCCAAATTCTTGTTAAAGGTGTCTTTACAGCACTTGACTCATGTGAGGTCACTGGTAACTTCCAGTTTCTGTCCCCATCTGGGCTGCAGAAGAGAAATGACGTCCTCACTCCTTTGGTGTCCCCTGGGTCTGCAGGCATCTGGGTACAGAAGGGGATCAGCAAGCCACCTCTCTCCAGTTCCTGCAACACCAGCAGTGGAGGTGCTGAGGGGGACCACGGTATGAAGAGGCAGGGGAAATCATGTGGATTAGGAGCAGAACAGATTTTCCCTTCCAGGCAGCTACCGGGAGTTAACAAATTTGTTATTCATTCACACCTTTCCCCACCCATCCCTGTCTCCGGTGTGGGAACTTCCAGCCTCTGGACGGTTTGGTAAGATTGTTCCCCGTGGCCTTCCTGCCTCAGCCTGGAGCATGGCTGTCACTCTGTCACTGTACAGCCCCTGGGCTTACTCAGAACACAAAGTGAGGGCTGCCCGACAGGTCCTCATGACTTCTGCGAAACCCAGAGCATGACTCACACGCTGCAGTTGTGAAAAAGAGGGAGGTGTTCTCGAGAAAGAGAGTTTTGGAAGCAGAGATTCGATGGGGCCTCTTCTCAGAGCTGCAGTCCCTGACCCACCAGTCCCAGGTCTCCGGGCGCACAGCCACCGTCACCCCTCCACGTTCCCAGAACAGGAAGCCACAAGGGCCTGTGTTCCGGTTCCCTGAGCCAGGTCAGCAATGCCAGAGGCCAGGTGTGGGGGCCTGTGCTCCAGGACTGAGCAGGAAGACAACAGCCAGCTGGACAATCACATTTTAAAAAATATGTTCACTGATTTGAGGGAGAGAGAACAGGAGAGAGAAAGATCGATGTGAGAGGGAAACAACTGATTGGTGGCCTCCTGTATGCATCCCGGCAGGTGACCAAACCCACAGCCCAGGCACATGCCCGGACCAGGAACCAAACCCCCGGCCTTGTGGTGTAGGGACTGAGCCACGCTGACCAAGACTGGACAACTACTTTTTAAGGCGCAGCTGGACTTTGTGGGGTAAGACACTTCCCAATAGGTCCTGACAAAGCTGGGTTGGCTGCACTGTGGCTGCCTCGAAAGTTATACTAGAGGTTTCTCCACAAAGTGTTTATTCCCTCCCTCCCTCCCTGATCATGCTTGTTTGTTAGTTAGTTAGTTTGTCTGTTTTGCCCATGAACGAACGGAGCCTGGTTCTGCTTTGCAAACGGCTTTGGTCTCACAAAACACGCACTGCTACCAGTGGCAAGTGGTCGGGGGCCTCTTTTTTTTTTCCCTTCTAGTTTCCTCTCTCACTGCTTGATATAGTAAAGGCACCTGGTAAGGGCCCATCAAGCGCTGCCCAAACCAGTGAGTGACTGTCACATTTGCATGGCACTTTCCATCTTACAAAGCAGTTTCACCTAATCCTTTGGGGAGAGGCCGGCCCCGCCCCCACCCATTCACGGCCGGCCTCTGCGGCTGAGAGTATCTGGGGAGCATCACTCCTTTGGATGGCAGAGGAGAAAACGCAGGGTGAGTCATGTTAAGCCTCACCACAGAAATGAAAAGAACTGCGACAAGGCTCCGGGTTCTCAGTGACCTGGGGCAGAGTCCTTCAACAGCAGTTCAAGAGAGAACAAACCTACAGGGATAGTGTCATTGGCTGGTCCCCGCAGTAGCCTTGTGAACCCGGTGGTCTTCCCATTTCACAGATGGGAAAGTGGAGGCCTAGAGGTAGTAAGTCAATTTCCCAGGTTCACACAGGTAGAAGTAACAAGGTGAGCGCCGAAACCCAGTCTCACCATCTTCAGAGAACAATTTAATGGGTCACTGGATTCCACCTGTGTGCTCCGTTTTCCGTGCTCCGCCTAGTGTGTAGTTTTTTATGGAAACCTCTCACACTCCAAGGACTAGAGATTTCTGGTTGCGACTTGTTTGGCAACCTCCCTGAGTCGGAGTTCAAAGTACGTTAGAGCAGTGTTCCCAGACTGTGGTCTGTGGGCCAGGGTCTGAACATGTTACGTCTGCCAACAGATGAATACAAAACTGAGATCAATCACTTAAAAACTTGAGAGCAGGTACCCTGGCTGGTGGCTCAGTGGATAGGTGCAGGCCTGCGAACCCAAAAGTCGCTGGTTCGATTCCCAGCCAGGGCACATGACCAGGTTGCAAGCCAGGTCTCCAGCCAGGTGCGTAGCTGGAGGCAGGTGAAAGGCAACGGTACATGGATGTCTCTCTCCCTTTCTTCCTCCCTCCCTGCCCTTCTCTTTAAAAATAATGAATAAAATCCTTGAAAACAAAACGCTTTAGAGCATTTTCCACATCAACCCTAACGATCTCTTGAGCTCGATAACTGCTGCATGTAGGATGAGTAGCAGCATCCGTGGCCTCTACCCAGGAAACGCCCGTTGATGCCACCCTCCTGGTTGTGACAGATATTGCCAAGTGTCCCCTGGCAATATCCCACCCCGTGGAGAAACACTGTTTAAAAACAATTTGACAGAGCAATTTTATGTCTGTTGGATCTAATAATAAAAATATTGGGCCCTGAAGTCTTCGTTGTTTGTTAATTTCATTTTCCCAGTAATTCGTTTTTATTGATTTTATTAAAGTATCAGTCTGCAAGGCATTGGGGAAATAAAACACAAAACAAAGCTTCCGTGGCACCATCAAGGGTTTGAGAAGCCCTGTTTGGGGCAAGAATACAGCCAGTTACCCCAAATCCTCTCTGTTCCTGCCCTTCCCAACCAGCAGTAGTTGTGGTTTGTGAACCCAAATACAGCCTTTTCATATTTTATATTTTTAACGTGCGGCACAGGCATCGACGTGACTTTCCAGCTTTTTGCAATACTATTTTTGCTGCCTGTGTTATCAGCTTCAGCTCTGTATGCTCATCTTTCTCTGATTAATCTCTCTCTAACATGCTTATTATCAGGATTCGAATATCACTGAAATGTGTAACTAAATTTTAAAATACCTCACTCTGCCCTGCTTCGCATCATGATCACCATGAAGTGGGACAGTCTTCCAGAGATTTAGGTGTGGGTGCGTGTACCTAAACATGTATGCAAATACATGTTTTAAAACAAATGGGATTGTGCTGTATATTCCATCCATAACTATTATTCTTCCATATTAAAGGTTACATACAAAATGCCAGACAAAGGTTTCTGACACGAAAACAAGAACAATTCAGAAGAATCTATTTGTAAAGCACAGAATTCCTCTACACATACCTTTCCCAATTTTAGAAATGCAAACACCCATCAATGTGTAGCCCTATGGTTTTATCTCCTTCGAGTTCACCCAAAAGGATAGTTCTCATGCAGTATTTATTAAAATGTATGTTTTCTGTCTAACATTATTGAACAAAACAAATACCTCCCTGGACCAGCATAACCATCTTAACTGTAAATTGCATTATGTGGAATTCAATCAATATTCTTCGGGTATGCAATGCTCCTAACATATCATTCTAAACCACATTAATAGACAGAGAAACACGTAGAAGATGTAACAGGCTTTGTCTTGTGTAGCTATTGTTCAGATTTCTTCATCCAAACCCTGCAGTCTGAACTCAGCATTAATTATCACCGAGAGCAGGGAAAATGTCATTTAAAAACAAAACCAATCATAGGGAAAGAAACAGCACTTTCAGCTTCAGATACCTGAATCAAACATTCCTTCAAAGCCAATTTGTTGGGCATGTTTTCTATTCTATGCTCGGAGCTGGGTGCAATGGGGGAGGCAAAGATAGTTAAAATGTAGTCCCTGCCCTGGCAGAGATTTCTTAGGAGATAGTTTTTCTCTTTAAGAAAGAATATACCTTAAAACATGTTACTATTTGGTGATTTAAGCTCACGTACTGGGTCTCAAGCAGCATTTTCGCTGCTGAAGTTCATGTTAATATCTTCTGCTATGCATAAACATCTCTCATCTAACACAGAATAGAATTTAAGCTTTTTTTTTTTTTTAGTTTTTATTCATTATTTTCAGAGATAAGGGCAGGGAGCAAGGAAGAAAGGGAGGAAAGCATGGTTGCCTTTCCCCTGCCTCTGAGTGGGGACCTGGCTGGAGACCTGGCTTGCAACCTGGTTATGTGCCCTGGCTGGGAATCGAACCAGTGACCTTTTTTGCAGGCCAGTGTCAATCCACTGGGCCACACCAGCCAGGTCTTTAAGCTTTCTTGAAGTAAATTTCCACTAAATGAATCCCTCCGTTCAAGAAAAGTAGGGACCTACAGCCAAGATTACTCTTTCCAGCAAAGGTATCACACAAAATGAAAGGAAAGATAAAGTGCTTCCCAGACAAAGTAAAACTAAAGGAGTTCATCATCATCAAGCCCTTATTATATGAAATGTTAAAGGGACTTATTTAAGAAAAAGAAGATAAAAACTACAAACAGTAAAATGACAACAAACTCACAACTATTAACAACAGAACCTAAAAACCTAAAAACAAAAACAAACAAAGCAAACACACAGAATAGGATCGGAATCATGGGTATGAGGGTCATTTGGAGAGTATCAGATGAGAGGGGGGAGGGGGAGACATGGGGAAATGGTACAGGGGTTAGGAAACATAATTGGTGGGTACAAGGTAGACAGGGGGAAGTTAAGAATTGTACAGGAAGGCCCTGGCTGGTGGCTCAGTGAATGAGGCGCTGGCCTGCGAACCCAAAGGTCATGGGTTCCTTTCCCAGTCAAGGGACATAACCAGGTCTCCAGCCAGGTCTGTAGCTGGAGGCAGGTGAAAGGCAACCATACATGGATATATCTCTCCCTCTCTGCCTCTCTCCCTTCCCCTCTCTCTGAAAATAATAAATAAAATCCTAAAGAAAAAGAATAGTGCAGGAAAGGGTGAAACCAAAGAACTTATATGCATGACCCATGGCCATGAAATAACTGGTGAAATTGCTGGAGGGAAGGGGTGCTGGGCAGAGGGGAGCAAAGGGAAAAGAAATCAGGACAACCATAACAGCATAATCAATAAAATATACTAAAAGAAAAAAACCCAGACTTTCTGCAAAAAGAACCCCCCAAAAAACATAAAAGCAATGCCTCTGAATGTAAGAAAACGGTCATTAACAAAGCAAGCATCCAAAACTCACGTGTGTTGAGAATGCACGCTTCTCGGGGAGCGCATAGCATTTACCTAGTACTTAACGAATTTCCACTGTTGAATGACGTAGTAACAATAATAACATTGGAGTTATTTTTTAAATTCTCCTTAGTCCACAAAAGGCTTACTTACTCAAGAAATCTAACCCAAACAATTGCCAACACAGCCACGCTGTCGAGGGAACCACACAGAAGTTTACCCAGAGACGCCCGCATCACCTCTCCTCCCTGCCTCCATCTCTGCACTGTTGGAGATGCCGTTGTTTCTGGAGCTTTAGGATTTGGTCACGTTCTACTTGACCCTCAAACCTCCGTGAATATTTAGCTACCCCTCCAGAGCAGTTTTACAGGTTTTGCTTTAACTCCGCTTCTAGAATTCACTTCAATCTTCTTTGTTAATCAGGTAAAGAGACAAGTGCATAGATGGCTGATTAGTTCCCAAGGCTACAGAATCTAATATCCCAGGTTTAATATGAGGGGGTCTGATTTCTAAAAACACACCTATCTCCTTACTAATCTGGCAAATCTGACCCAACAAACACGTTTCCCAAGAAGGCGGCTCAAAGACAGCTGGAGTTTTCACTGTTACCGCCAGGTGGCCAGGTGGCCAGGTGGCCAGGGGACCCGGGAACTGTGGGGCACACGGTCTAGGAGAAAAGACTGCCTTCTGTGTACAGACACGTTTACAACCATCGAAAGTGCTGAATCTGCGATGATGCACCATCGGGGCAAATTTTTTTTTTTTTTTAATTTTATTGTTGTTGTATTACATCCATCCTTTTTTTGCTCCCCTCTGTCCCCCTCCCCACCCACCCATTCCCCCCAAAGTCAATCCCACCTGTTGTCCATGTCCATGGTTCCTTTATACTAGGTTCTTGTCTAAGCTGCTCCCCTTCTTTGCCTCTGCCTCCCCCCTCCCCCCAACCCCTTTCCCCCTGACCACTGCAGGCCTATTCCTTGTATTCATACACTTGGTTC